>CH000223.1:37339-61999 GCA_000149265.1 Ciona savignyi | reverse complement strand
AGCTTTATTCACCTATAACATATTCAAAAATTAAGTGTCTATTTATTTTATTTTATCGCAATAGAGTCGTTTATGCACAATCTACTTTTGACGGGTTTAGAAAGTATCGCAACCGATTGTTTCGCGTTTCCTTACTACATAACTTGACTTCTAGTACGTCTACAAAGAAAATCTTGTCATCATTGAAAAGAAGAATCCTGCTATACCCTATCTACAAAGTAAACCTTTAAATTAGATAAACACAAAGTAATACCCGTCCGAACTTGACGGAAATTCGATCGTGTAAGTAACAACTAAAATGAAAGAAAATATAGTTTACTTTTATATTAAATTAAAGATAATTTTTTCACTTATAACATGTCCAAAAATGTGTATATCTTTACTTTTTGCAATCGAACCGTTTTCAAGTTTAAAAAAAAAATTGCAACCGATTGTTTCGCGTACCTTGTCCCACTATCCCCTGCGAGTATAAAACTCCATAATACGACTTGCAGTAGGTCTACAAACACAATTTTGGCATCATTGGAAAGATAGAGAATCCTGCTATACGACTATCTACAATAAAACACTTTTAAATTAAGCATACACGGAGTAATAATCCTCCCAATATGACCAGGATAGGATAGAATATTCATGTTTATCCCCGTGAATGGGAAAACCTAGGGGGTTATCACACGGGCAATCGTCAGGTCACCTCGCGCCCATCGTCGGGTTACCGGAGATATTGCAGTATGTTGTATATGATAGACACGTTCCTTCAATTTGGAAAAACCCATTAATCCGCTGGGTTCAGGCAATGTCCGTAAAGTGCCTTGCCCAAGGACACAACCGACTAGCTAGCGACCAGTTTCGCACCTGCAATACTTCGATTGAAAGGCGACGCACTCAACCGTTAGACCACCGGGCCGGACCAAAACCAAAAAGCGATCGTTAGATAAACCACTAAAATGTACGATCTGAACTTTGTTAGAGATTCTTTACATGGTTCTTTAAGGCGCTGTCTTAACGGCCTGCCGCTGGAACAATTAGAATATCCTGCAACGTTGTTGCTTTAGAAAACCACGGCTAAAGTTAACGTGCTTGTTAAAAACAGAAACTCAATGATAACATTTTCGAAATGTGTCAAAAGGTGCCAAGGGTATGACCTTAATTTAAAATAAATAGGGAACAAATGTACCTCGCACGGGGCTCGTTTGATGCTATGTGTTAATTTGGGTGCTTTCACAAATTTGCGTAGTTAAAACAGTTCCTTCTTGGATTTGTTACGATTAAGACGGTTTTAATTACGGATGTTTTGTTTGTGTAAATAGTCCTTATTTTCTTAAACCTAAAGTGCATCAAGTCGTAGTAATTGGTTAATGGGTAGGTCGTTAAGTGCGTCCAGAATAACCCTAGAAATTCCCTAACACAAATAACCTATGTGTTGTAGGTCCGAAACTGATCGCTAGCAAGTCGGTTGTGTCCTTGGGTGAGGCACTCATTGTGATAAATCTTCATGGGTTTTCTTAGTGTGTCGCCTTTCACCCGAAGGGTTGCAGTTTCGAATCTAGTCATTTGCTAGTCGGTTGTCGCTGGGCAAAGAACTTAACGGACCTTGCCTGAACCCAGTGAAATAATGGGTCCTATCAAACTAAAGAAAAGTTTTAGTATGGTTCGTGCGAACCCCTGTGACGGACACAAATTCACGCGAATGGTTGACAGTGGTCTGAGTATAGCTCATTTCCAGGTCAGTAATGGAAAAATGTGTAACAGGAGTGAGTTAATAATAAAGAAAAAATGAAACACAAAGAGGCCATTAGGTTAAAGCCAGCCGACTTTACAGTCATGACCATCTAGTTGGTAATGCATAGACAAGTTACTTAGCTCTGGCTACTTATCTGTTAGCACAAGGTAAATATTACTTTTTAAAACTTGTTTGGTATTTAGCTATACGCTCACCACTAATCTGAATGTATTTTTTTCGCCCAGCAATGACGGATTCGTCAATTGCTACGACATGACCGGGACCGCCAATTTGTGCGGATGTCCTTATAAGTTCAGTAGAACAGATCTGTAAAAGTAGAATCTTATTTTTTGTCACAGGCCAGTATATGAAGACTGTAGGACGCGTTCGGATTGACTTACTTCACGCAGGAATGCACACAAACAATTCCATTCATGGTTATGTCGTCTCTTGACCAGTATTATTTCAAGGATATACTACTGACCAAACTCAGGTTGATTTTTTCGAAAAGGAATATTTTCTAATGCTCGAAGTTGTCCGACAACTTTGTATTATTAAACAATGATAGTTTTAGTTTAGTTTATTTTTTGTTTCCACGATGAAAACACGAAGTGGGACTATCGGTAAAAATTTGGAAAACGGGAAAAAACGGCAAAACGACAGTCGTTAGAACACGTCTAAAAAAATAAAATAGACTATTAAAATTCTGTATAATTTGACGTGGCCGCTAAACCCAATTTAAAAAATATTAAAAATAATTAAATAGTTGTTTATTAAATTAAAATTGCACTAGGCCTCGAAGAAAAGTGTGCGGTAAAGCGACCCGTGCAATGGGGGAGTCGGCTTTAGAAGAAGGGGTGGCCCGGAAAGTGTAGGCCGCAGTGGAAAAAGAAAAACCCCAAAAATGAAATTCCACTGAAAAGTTTCAAGTGATAAAAAAATGACTTTTTGTAATGACAAGGCCAATTGTCCAATTACCTCATCTAAATCAGTGTGTTGTATCAGGTAGGTACATTTTTCATAATTTGGAACGTAAGCTACAGTACGCAGGTGGTTTCGATCTACAACTCACCGATTGTCTACAGAGCGATCAAGCTCATACTGACTACTATGTCTCTAACTTTCAACTTACCAACATTTCCTAGTTATAGTTTTCTTTTGGTTATTTAACTTTATGGTAACTGCTTACCCTTTCCTTGCACCTTTACGCAAAGTCATCCTTTGTGCTGCTTTGCCGCACTTGTACCATATTTTTACCACAGCTATAATGACAAATTCTTGTGCAAAATAGAAGGCCGTATCTAGTAACCAATGTATGGCACTCATCGTATCATTAATCGCCCCTGATTAAAAATAAATAATATTTTTTTGCATTTTAGTTACTTACACGATCTCTTTTTGTTATATTCGGAGGGGTATTACTCCGCGTAAGAATAATATAAAGATTTACGTTCGAGATAGTCGTATAGCAGGATTCTTCTTTTTTCCAATTATACACAGATTGTGTTTGTAGACCTACTACAAGTCGTGTTATGGAGTTTTATAATTGTGCAGCATCGTACACAAGGTAGGCGATTTTTTCAAAACCCGTCAAAAGGAGGGTGTGCGTAAACGGCTCTATTACAAAAAGTAAATGAGATATACAGATAATTTTTGGATAAATATTAGCAGTTAAAGCGTGCTTAATTAAATAAAAAAAATAAATCATATATTCGTACATTTAAATGATTTATTATACGATCGCTTTTTGGTCATATTCGGAAGGATAAAACACAATTTGGCAATCGGTCGCTTCATCGAACTTGTATCCGTTTTACCTTGACTTGGCGTACAACGCCATGTTTTTCCAGATAAGTACCAAAACTCATCTTCCATCTATTTCGTGGTACCATGTCATTTTCGATCAATACCACGTCACCAGTTTTTTTGCTTTTCGGGCCATTTCTGGCTCAGGGCGATGGTCGGTAAATATTCGCTGGACAAGCTTCGCCAAAACTCATCGGCAAGAAAGTGTACTTGTCGCCATCTGCGAAGGTTGAAATAATCCAGGTGTTTCATATAATAAGGGCCCTTGTAATAATAAATGGTTCGGTGTCAAATAATAAATGGTTCGGTGTTGTTGTCTACGGGGTGCGTTACGCTTGCGCCAAAAATACATTTTCCAAATTGCGTACGAACTGCTGTGCTTCCTTTTATAATCCAGAATGGCTGGCGAGATTAGGCGACCATTTATGTGCAAGACCAGAGTGAGCAACCTTGTCGTGATGATGAACTATTAGTAACTTGGTAAAATGATCATCGGGGGTATAGTGTAGTAGACAATCCGCGCATTTTCCAAACGGTCGCCAAGTCTTAAAACTCCGTCCACTAACTGTGGGTTTAGTTTATCCATGCACTTTGCGTACGCGAGTTTCTTCATTTTGCGTCGTACTTCCCGTTCTCTTCTCTTCTACCCATCTTTTGAATATCGACGATTGGTGCAAAAGCTTGGCGTTGTACATACTTCGCTGATTCAGCAAAGGCTAATTCCTCGATTCAGCAAAGGCTAAAGGCTAATTCCTCGTTGTCCTTTTGTAGTAGTGTTTTTCGATCGTAGGAAACATATATATAGCAACAGCCAGGCTATGACAACCTTTCATCCACCAGGGACAAATGTCGCTGCACCAGACGATTTATCGGGTCGGGTTGCGCCAACACGACGGCGGCAATTCGCTTATTCCTTTCCGCCGGTAGAAATTCTTCTGGGACTCATTCCTTTTTTTCTAGTGGCTTCGGCCAAGTTGCCTCGCTTCTGATTGCCACAAAAAGGTGTGGCTACTTAACCACTAGATTGACTTCATGAACTTGGACACGGAAATCCCTCTTGATGCCTCGTCGGTGGGATTACCTTTTGTTTCCACACGACGCCATTCCGCTCTGTTTGTCGGTGTATTTTAGCTAACCGGTTAGCTACGAAAGTCTTAAAGCTCTTGCGTTGGTTGTTGATACTTTTGTCTTACATCACATGAATCTGTCCAAAATATGTACTCGCACTCCGGTATCTTTAGTTGGTCCTTTAACCATTTATCGACTTTGACCGATAAGACAGCAACGAGCTCCAGTCGTGGTTTACTTTCTGTTTTGGGTGGTGTGACTCTAGCTTTTCCACACAGGAACGAGCGGTGTACTTTTCCAGTGTCGACCACTAAGCGTAAATACGACACTGCTCCATACCCATAGATCGATGCATCTGAAAAAATCTGTATTTGGGTTTTAACAATAACTCCAATGTCGTTTGGTTTAAAACACCGGGGTACCGCGAGGCAATATAGTTCCGGTTATTGTTTAATTTAAACCAATTGCGCCATTCTTCCGCGCAATCTTCTGAATATTCCCGATCCCATCCTAGTTTTTTTCTCACAATTTCTTGTTGTAAATTGTTGGCGAATAACACAACGGGTCCAACGAACTCCTGGGGGTCGCACAGGGAGTTTATCGCAGATAAGATACTTTTCTTCTATACCGCCCTTGTCTATTCTAAATCCAACTGGTCCCTAAAAACGTCCCAGTACACATCAAGTACTCTTTCCTTTACTGGATTGTCAAGGTCAATGTCCTTAACAGACGCAGCACACTCGGTCTCCGGTATCTCTGTCAGTACTCGCTAGTTGTTGGAGATCACTTTGTCAAACAAAATCTACCTTTTCGCAACAATAGACGTAGTTGTTCCACGAGTCGGATGGCTTCTTCTTCGGTGGGTATAGACGTTAAGCAATCATACACGTAGAAACTGTTTTTTACAACTTCCGAAATGTTATTGTCAAACTGCTTTCCGAATTGGTCTGCTGGTTTTCTAAACAAAAAACTCGCACAGCATGGCGATGACGTGCCCCGAATACATGAACCAGCATATGATCAACAGGTCGCTTGTATAAGTCTCCTCCTGGCCACCACAGGAATCTCAGACTGTGGCAATTTTTTTCTTTGACTTTTGACTTGACATCAGCAACCGCTGCTATTGATTCTTTACAAAATTGTGTAAGAACTCCGACCACACTTTTAACCACATCCGGTCCTTGCATTACGGCGTCGTTAACGGAAACACCCTTGTACTTCGCTGGGCAGTCAAATACGATGTGCACTTTATTGGGCTTTCGAGGGTGATACACTGGGTGATGTGGTAGATACCGTACAGTGTCACTTATGTCTTGCTCTTCGAGTAAAACTTCTTTTGCAAATCTACTCACGATGTAGTAGGTATTGCATTTTGCCAACATACTTCTCTTTAACGTCTTCGTTTCGAGACAATCTTTTCGCCAAATGTGTTAATCTACTTTCGGCCATCTTGCGACTTCTTTCTTGAACGGTAACGCCCCGGCGCCACGGTAGGGCTAGATAATAATATCCCTCTTTGTGCTCCATCGAATGCTTTAAAAGCTTAACTACTGTTCTATTTTCGGATAAGGTCGGGTAAGTAAGATCGCTTTTCTCATCTTTAAAATCTGTTGTACACAATTTCTGTATCTGCATCTTCAAGAGCAAGTCTGGAATTTTGAATGGAATTTACGTGAATAGGTCTACTCTTTGTTGACGAGGTATATATGGATGGTCCAATTAACGATCATCCGAGAAGCGTTCTTGCAGCAAACGGTTGTTTGCGGCCTCCTGTTCTTGTTTCCAATACGCGATGAGCATACGGCACATCGGTTCCAATTAGCAGCATTATTTCTCCGCTATCGAAGGTCGAAATGGTCAGTCCGTGTTGGTAAGGGAGTCTTTCCAGTTCTCTTCTTGTGGAAAATGAATTCGAACAATTGACATGGTATTGTCAATTTCAATTTCTTCGTCACCGTCTGCCGTTTAGACGACCAGGCTCACTGTAATGCCAACTTGTTTCTTCGGAATTTAATGTAGTTTTGTTACTGGCCGGTTTTGTCGTTTGGTAAAACACTTCGCGGATTGCCTTAACCCACTGATTTGTGGGAATCCCACACCTATTTATAATTGTCTTACTGTACATTTTAACAATTAGGTCGCCATGCCATGTGTTCATATTTTGTGCATGGGAAATTGCGATTAGTTTCCTGTTTTGGCAGGTCAGTCGATGAATTGCTTCCCGCAAGTTTTCTGTTTAATGCTGTCCAAGCCTCGTGTACAAACATGTGTTTCCTGTTTTGAGTCTTATATAAACTGTTTATAAATTTTATAATATCAGAGAGCATTTGGTTGGTCCTCGCTTGGACTAGCCGCTCTCTCAAGCTTTAACTCTACCTACTTAAGCTATGCCCCTTGTGTAAAGCGCTCTTCCTGAATGCACCTTGCGTGATAACCAAATAAAATACTTGACCTCTGTCCACCCCTTGTCTTAACCTGCTCAAAACCCGTCTAAAGTTATAGCGCTGCTACAGATTTAACAAAATTTAAGGAACTTCAATCATCAAGCAAACGCTGCAATAATTTCGATAACCCTAAAATAGAAGAAAGGTATTTGGGCTATTACGAGAAATCTGAGAATGCTCCCTTTTCGACCCAGCACGGGCTTGTCACGAACGTTTTATGTAGTGTTCGAATCGTATGTATAGGTCAGCTTAGGAAATTCAATTCGCCCCAGGAATTAAAAAACGCAAGGGATTTACCTCAAGGAATTGGAAAACGCAAGGGATTTACCTCATCGAGATTACCTCAAGCCGAAAATGGTACAATTCTTTCTATACATTCGCGTTACAAACGACAAAACCGAACTGAGTCCTTTTTTTTTAAAGGAAACCATATAAAACATAAACCGCTCATGGTAACTTACGGGTAAAAAAGTACAGAGACTATATTTAAAAAAGTTTTAAACTTGGAAGGTATAGCCAAATGTTCCTAATAGTCTTTTTCTGTTGTATTAAAAATGAAACAAATCCTTTCAGCCACCTGCTAAAACCAATTGTTTTTTAAAACCTAATAAAACATTACGAAAAAAGAATTAATGGAAATCTTATTTTTAATGGATGGATTTGACATAAAATTAGTGGAATACTGTAAAACTACAAATAAAATATTGAGAAAAACAAAACGTATTCTCTATCGAAAATTGAAATGTTCATCACTAAAATAAAAATTGAACAGTGCTAAAATATAAAGGATAGGGCATATATATAGCATGGGAACCACTATCTAAAAAGCAAAATTTTAGATTATATATCATAATCCAGTTCATCCGCTAATCTCTTGCATGACAATTCAACTTTCATATTTTTTCGCAGTTTAGAACTTCCACTTAAGTTGTTGATTTCGGAAACGGTTGCGGCATCTAGAATATAGTTTAAATGTTTTAATCTTTAGTCTAATAAAAAGTGTACGGGCCATAGTAGGCATATTATAGCATTTATGCCAAGCACTATTCTGCGAGATTGTACAGGATGACCGCCTGACCGGAAATGCATATTGCATTGACCATTTAGTGGAATGAAATGGATGGTGCAAAATTTGTCCTATTCCTATAAAACTAGTGTACCAGGAGATCCCCTTTCAACCAAATCGGCTCCTGCATATGCTAGCTGTGAAATGAACCGTCGGTTAGCTTAATCGGCAGCTTTAGCGTACAAGTATTTTTTTGTTCTATGGGCTATGTAGTTTTATCCTGGTGGGAAAGGAAATGCATATAGTTATATACTGGTAATTTTTTTATCACCACGCGTTCATTGTTACGTAACAAGAAATCCAGTTTTGTTTAACAGGGAATTTCCTATGTGTTTAATGTACCTGATAGTGAAATTTTATGTACAACTGGTGTACTGAACTTAAAACTGAAGTTTAAGCTTTATAAATAGACTAAAAGTATGTTATTGACAGGTTATTTTCATCTGTTTTAAGTGAATTAAAGAAATTGGGCAAAGTATCAAAGTACTGGGGATATATGGAGATGGCAATGGGAGAACCCTGGACATAGTTTGAAACCGAGATAAGGGAAGTTTTTTTTTTTCATTATTAAAATTATGAAACTGCAAAAACAAGGGCTACGAGTACACACTAACATGCAAATAAAGTGAGTCAATATAATATAAATAAAGGTCTGGCAGGTAGGTCAAAATTATTTAGATTAGAATATAGCTCAGGAAGTCTCTAATAAAATAGTAAAAAAGAATTAACTTTATTTCAAGATTTAAGGTGTTCTTTATTCTAATTAACAGTTCTGCGTCCATTCTTGTGCACAAAACCTGTTAGCGGCAGTTGCTTGAATTAGTTTAGCACATTTACTTACTTTAAGCTAAATAAAATATTTCAAAAATTACAGAGAAATAAGCCAAAAAGTATTTTTGAATTTGGGTTTTAATTCTTCAAAACACAACCAACTTGTTTTAGCACTGATAACCACTTTTAATGTAAAGCTTTTTGAAATCCACTTCATTCACAAATTTTTAAACAACACTAACATTTCCAGCTGAATAGCTCTGATAACCCAACAGTAGGAGTTAGGTAATCCGATGGTTACCGTGCCGTGTGAATACTTGAGTTTTCCATTTTCCGAAATAAAAAAGGAATGTTCTAACATAACACTTGTTAGCATATATTGGTTCACGGTACCTATTATGCTATTATGAGAGCGGTAAAATGATGTACTTTTTTCATTTTTACTATCCCGTTGGGCATCTTTAATAGCTTTTAAGTGGGAATCTAAAACTGAGTTTAGAATTCCATTAAAAATATTTAGCAGCAGAGTTTTACATATCATAACCATTACCTGCATCACTGACTTCCACTTTCTTTGTCATTTCGAATGGCTAAACAAATGTATAGAAACAAATATAATACATAGTAAAGTACAAATAGATGTAAACACATTTGATAAAATAAGAGTGACAACTACATGTCAACCAGCCTATTGGTCTGGTGGTTTAGTTCGACACCTTTCAACCGAAAGGTTGCAGGCTCGAACTGGTAGCTAGTTAGTCGGTTGTTTCCCTGCGCAAGGCACTGAACAGACCTTTTCCTGAACTCAGAAGATTAATGGGTTCTACTAATTTAAACGGGTCTATCATACACAACACACTACAATAGCTTCGGTATCCGACGGTGGGCGCGTGGTGATCTGAGGATTGCCCGTATGTTAACCACCTTGGTTTTTCCATTAACGGGGATAAACATGAATATCCTATCCTATCCTAAACGCCACTATTTGTAAAACATTTTTTTTATTATAAACTATATGTATATATTACATGAGCGGGCAGGGTCTCTAACCGTAATCAATATTTTCTATTCACGTTTTATATAATTTGTTTCTGCAAGCAGATATGAATGGGTCCCTGAGTTAACAAACCAAACTTCTTAACATGTTTAATTAAAAAGTATATACTCTTGTTAGATTCAAGCACATTTAGACGGGCCATATAACATTGCAGTTTTGTTTCTCTTATAAACTGATGGGTATATAAGTTAACAAATCTGATTTTTTTATCTATGTACAGTTCATATTTAATTTAAAATGATTATTTTAATTTGAAAACACATTCTAGATGATTTCGGACGGACAAGACAGCGTTTAATAAAAAATAAATTTACACTATTTGGAGAATTTCCATACGTTTGACAAAAAAAAATCAAACAAAAACAATGTGTCGCTAATGGTAAAATAACTATAGGGTGACAATGGTAAAAAATAATAAATAACAACCTTGCTTGAATCTACTTCTTTAAACTCGTCTTCAGGATGACAAACCTTGGGCTAAGAACAAATAGAAACAAATAGAATTAAAAATCTATAGTAGGGCAAATAGATTTCAGAAGGATAAATAGATAAAATCAATCATAGTTTAGAAATTGTAGTAAATTATTGTATGTGTAAATTTAGTCTTAGAAATAAAGTGTTAATTTAGTCTTAGATATTTAAATAATTTTGAGTTAGTTTTAAATGCAAAATTAATTCTTCATATTTTGTATTGTAGTTTGGGATAAAATTTCCCCCAAGAAACTTTGGTTAAAGTGACATTGTTCCAATCACGGACATAGCATGCATTCAATTTTAAAACCAAAACTTAATGCACAGAAGCTTAATACTAAAAATAGCTAAAATACAAAAACTTGCATTAAAACATAAAATCATATTAAGACTAACCTCAAGTTTCAAAATGAGTAAATCATTTTCCATGTGAACTGATTTACACAGTGCGATCGGTAAAGGGTGGATACCGGTAGAATGTTTAAATAGAACAGTGTAAAGCTCACTTACACTTTGCTCTGATCCAAAGCGTCGAACCTACTCCACAAAACGATAGTTACATTTAAAAATTTTTAAATATAAATCCATCTAAAACACAGTGTAAAAGTTCTTACAATAGACCTGTCATAAAAAAGTATACAATGAGCAATACGTACTGTAAAATTAATAAGCTAAATAATTAGATTAAACAAAGTACATAAACATAATTTTTCCATTGGTAGAAACTAAATGTCCGTAGTGGCGAAGCTAAATTACAAAAGTACATATCGATTGCAGAATTTCATGTCATCAAATGACTTACATCCAAGTTATCCTTGTCAAATCCTGCACAGACTGAATGCCATTGCTTTTTACTTTGAGCTTTTCTCAAGCAGAAGACTGCATTGTTAGCAGAAACATCAACCCGAGATCTTTGTGGGTCAATGCCTCCACCAGATTCGAATTCAATCCACAACTGGAACACTGAATTTACCATATCATCATCCAGGCATTCTGACAAGCAACAAAACTGAAGCATGTTGCCATACACAGCATACCTTTAATATTAAAAATATATTTTACATAAAGAATGACAACTTGGTTTTATTATTAAGAGATTAATATTTGTTTTTGGTTGTTTTAACACCACCTGAACATGACCCTCTAGCCCCTTGTGCAATCAAAGTAGTTGTGAAGTGTTAATATAAAAATTTCAAATTGATTTTATAATAAGGTCTACTGAAATTACAACTATTCATGTAAATTAACAGAGAACAAACCAATTTATTATATAATGTATATATTCATTTTTGATAATATCATTGTATGTATGTGCTGAATCTTATTTTTACTTTTATCACCATGAACACATTTTCAATGCACAAAAAAAAGTGTTTGTTACAAATGGAAAACAACCTAACAAACCAAAATTAATTTAATGGAATAGATAAATCAGGCAAACACTTCAGTTATGAAAATAAAACAATGAAAATCAGTAGTACTTCATTTTAAGCCTAGATTTTCCAACATACTGTAAAACTAGTGGGTGTCAACAATGTATTAATCAATGCCGATTTTTAAAACCCCCTTTTTTGCCCATTATATATGTTTCGCCAAGAAGAAACTAATGGTTTTCTGAGTTACCAATTCAAACTTGATATATATATATATATATATATATATATATATATATTGTATGAATTGAACAAACGGGTTGCCTAATCCCTCTTAGTATATCTTATACAAAGTATATGAAGTTTGTTTCTGTAAGCAGAAATTTACAGAAAGGGTTTTCCCGAGTTAAGACTTATATCACCAGTTCTGCATACGGATATATGAATTGAGATGGACTATACAGTACAAAAGGTAAAGTAAAAAGTGTTTATAAATAGATTAAAATCTATATATGCTTTTAATTCCCATTACATACATGTGCAACACAAGTATTTACCGTACAAACTCACAGATAGGTCGCAATTTAAGTGCAAACAATCCGCTCGACATAAGTGCAAATCGCCACCAAGTCGGAAAAAAATTGAAAGTTATTGGCTATTGCAAGTACCACATTAAAAATTGTATGGCCTGCGCTTTCGTACATGCACTTATTATCACTAACAGGTGTCAATATACATATTTTGATTATATTAAGCCCTATAAAAAAATAGGAATTTATCTATGCAAAAAAGCTAGGAAAAGGTCCTTTTAAATCCTTAAATTTTCATTCCATTCTAAATTAAACTTTTTTAACACAAAACTAATAGTGCGACCTATAAGGTGGCGTGACCTATTGGCGAGTATATAAAGTACAGTTACTGTCTAGTAATGATATTGCATTAACTCTTTCCGTCCCAACTCACGATATATCGCGAGTTGGTGGGAAAACATTGTATCCCGCGTTGCACATAAATAGGTGCAAATCTAAAAAAACGATTTCTCCGCAATGCGTAATGGTAGAGACCTTAGCTATGGCTCATTCGATCAAGGAAACCCTCTAATTTATTCTCTGTAATTTTCGTGGAGAAATATTAAAACTGCGAGGAGTGATAGCCTTTCTTTTTCAAGGCTTCGCCTTTTATTTCTATCGATTTTACACGAGTTTACACGTGACTAACTCAGCCAATAGAAGAATTTGTTTTTGTTTGCTTTTGTATGCCCTTTTTACACTTCCTTCACTGTTCTTTTTTATACTTTTTACTGTTTTAGTTCTACAAAACTTCAATGCGTTTTAGTTCATTTTTTCATAATATAGTTAGAATAAAGGGAAATTTCAATTAGGAATAGTAAAAAAACTACTAAAGATAAAAATACAGTTCAAATTTTCCTGAGTACAAAAACTATTAGACAGTCTACATTCCAATTTTCATATCATTTGGGCATACCAATAATTGGTGAGCATTTCGTTTGTCAGTGCACCTCAAATTTTTCAAAGTCGAGCAGAATTTTCTTTACATATAAAGTGGTGTTCACTAAAATTTACATAATATATTTTTTATTGGAGGTAGATTCTAAGTATGTGGCTTGTTTAAAAGAGGGGTAAATTATCTTTCCAACCATACTAAATATTAAATCATAGCATAAACTTTTGAAAAACTGTGCTAATTTGAAAATGACTAAAAATTGTAAAAAACACTGCGGGACAGCATGTTTGAATTAATGCATTTAGCCGGGAGTGAAAGAGTCAATTGTGCTGGTTAAAGACACAAGCACAGATTAAACATGACAGTAATTCTTTTCTTTTGTTGTTTTAGTGTTTTAATTCCCCCCGTTTATAATACTTCCATTTGTCCATTGATTTTAGTATTTGCTGTTTGTATGACCAAACTACCATGTACAAATTGGATGGCAACGCTAATTAGCCAAACTTTTGTTTATGACTTTGGTATATAGGATGTTTTTGGTAAAATGCATATTTTATACAATTTATAGCAATCAGATTACCACATGTCCTGATTCAGGAATCCGGTAATTACATTTTCATAGAGCAACAAATATAATCATATATTCCTATATATAAACATTTAATAATAATATTATATATAAACATTTAATAATACCGGGCTGCAAATGTAGTTACAATATGAATGGAAATACACCTGTACCAAATAGTGGTAATTCAAGTTGATTATTTAAGGGCTTTGATACAGATAAAATGTCTTTGAAAGAAACAGTCTGGTGTAAAATTTATTTTAGTTGTGAATTCAAACAGTCACGGCTAACTTTTACCATTGGGCAGGCAATAATTACATAACACTTTACTGGTTATATGATTTGTTCTCAGTTAACCACTTACAAATTAAGAAAAGGATTATACATTTTGGTGTGTACAATTCAAAAAGGCAAAAAAAGGTTTACGGATGATGAGCTTAATCAGACTTTGAAACTTTCCATTTTGTTGGTTATTTTCTGTCTGTCACATTTGACAATAAAACATTGTCCAACTTTTTTTTAGAATTATGGAGAATATAATTTTAATCTGACAAGAAAAATTGGTGGGGAAATGGTCAACTAGTTGACAGATTTTTAATTTTCAGTTTACCAATCCGGAGAACCTAGCCAGGTAAAGTGCATTTTTTTTATTTCTGGCACTTTCCTTTACACTAGACTTATTAATTTCAATTCTATATAACACAAAGTTAAATAATAATAATGTACATATAGGACTGACAAATTCCCTTAAATGAGTAAGGTTTCATCCTCTGTCTTGATCTGAAAAAGAAACTATTGGGATTTTTAAAATTTAAAGTGCACAGCAAATGTGAATTTTTCATCTGTATTGAACTGGTAACAGACATCGCAATTTATATTAGAAAATTATGATTTATTATCTCTTATTATTATTATAGATAGCAGAGCATGTTGCAAAAGTCATTAAAAAGATAGATGCATGCTCTTTTTTGACCAGTTGCATGTTAAACCTAAGCCGAACTATCCTTACCAAACAATCCATATTGTGAATTTTTACAGTACATAACTAAAACTAGGACAGATAGTCACTCAAATTTTACATGAGGCAGATATCTCTTAAATGATCAGGGTTTGGCTAAGATGAAAATCTTATGTTTATTGCAAATCTGGTTTTCCATAATTGTAAATGGACCAGTTAAACCGCAAAAACCAACAACACCACGAACTTATTATATAAAGATTACTTGCTTATGTGATATCAATGTCTGCTGCATGTTTATTGTATCATTATAGTTTATATTTTTAGCTGGTCAAATAAAGATATCGGTTTTCGTTTACTTAAATTTTCCATCTCAGAGAAAAGAAATTTTTTCAATAGCTCAATGTATTCCTATACTGTTTAAGGATGAGATGAAAATTTAGATAGTCAAACTAAATTATGATACTTGATTTTCACATTTTATGATGTTAACACTAATCAAATAAAACTTGAGTTACACGTATGGTACCAACACCTTTTATGTTTCCTTAAAGTTCTGTTAAATCCCTACTTGCCACAAGTTTGTTTGAAGTCAACTTTCGTTGTAAAAATTTGGACCAAATACTCAAATTTGGCCGTTGATGACCTCACCGATATTTGGGTGTTTTACTGTACTGACTAGAAGCTTTTATTTTATGCAAATACATTGTTTCTTGGCCCCATATATTGGAATACCAAGAAATTCGCCTAAAACCACAAATTTTGGGTTTTGCTATATCTGGGTCATAATCAGTGGCGGCGTTAGTGGAGTGGCAGGGTGTGCCGGCCACCCCTAAAAATATTGGCCACATTTTTGAAATTACCCACTTATTTTAAATTCTATGTTAAAAGTGAATAAAGTTGAAAAAGGTTTTATGTTAAGGCGCTATTCAATTAATGTGTCATACTCCCTCTCCCTATCACCGATCAGCTAGGCAGCGCATTTCAATAACAATGATTAAGTACGGGAGTGTAGAGTGCAATTTGGATGAGATAACTACTTTCGTTCAAAACGTGCCACACACCCAACGTGCACGCATATGCCAACGTTTGCTTATCGTGAAGTCAAACACACACAAAGGTAAATACTACAGGATCGCTTGGATCGCATGGAGCGCCTAAATCGCTTGGATCACTTACTATACTTCGTAATTACAAAAGCCATGATATTAATGCTAGGGTTGGGGTTAAAGTTAGTTCTGGGGTTGAGATTCTTGTTTGGGACAGGGTTAGAATTACTTTCCTTAGCAATCTAAGTGATCCAAGCGCTCCTGTAGTATTTAGAGGCACCCTGCAAAGGGGAGGAGAAACGGCGTTTGTATCTTGTTTATAATATCATCCTTTCAACCGTCTGCGCACTCTTGTATTTTGGCATTTAGTCAACAAAACTACGGTCAAAATTTAATCACGCTTTCTTGCTGTGGCAGGAAAAATCCCTTTTTTGTATAAAAACACCGATCCATATTAAAATACAGTAGCATATACAACATTTAATTGAAGCAAACCAGCATATTCTCAGTTTTTTGTTTATCCCCATTGTGGTAAAGCGTAGTGAGCGTAACCGCAACGAAGAACAAATAAGAAAGATATGTTTTAAAATTAGCAATTTGTAGTTTTCACTCTATTTCGATTGCTAAGAAATAACCAAAGTTTTATTTTGCATCCATTAAAACAAGTCTTATATTAGGCTATAATCTCTCGCGAAATGAACGTGCCTTTTTGTGTTAAATTCAGACCATCATAATCACGCAATACAATAAATAATACGACGAACAAGTTTCAAAAAGCTAATATTGCTAACAGTTTATTTTATTAAAACGATCAAATGCAAATAAGATCAAAACGAATTGTTAATGGCCCAAAAAAAATAAATTAATATTAGCTCGAATATCTCCTTGGTAAATTTTAACACAACGCTATCTAACTTAATTAGGCGATCACGAAAGTGACACGTATCACAATTACCGCTTCGCTTTTATCTACTCAAGTTCAGGTTTGCTTGCTTCAGGTTAGTCATGTATTATTCGGCATTAGCCGGTTTGAAGATGTTTCCCCCCATCTACGCTACCGCGCAATGAGTGCTTGCAACACACAATTGTTTTTACATATAGTTAGAAAATACACCAATAAAAATGGTTACTGAAATGTTCCAAAAAATTATCAGCAATATATCATTTGTCTGTAAGATGTTTCCTTGGATCTGCATCATAGGCGCCAAGTTTCTAAAATGCGTGAGGGTGCGAAAACAAAATTCGCGCGAGAATTTTTTTTTGAAGGAAGGCTACATTTGTTGACCAATGAAATATCTTCAAAATAACTGTCTTTCAGGCTGACTTAAAGTTGGCATGGCAAAGCGAACTAAGCGCGGTTAAATAAGAGGTAACAGATCCTTAAAGCTTCAACGTTAATAAATACGGGAAGTGTAAAAATTTGTTCTCTCCCTGCCAGCGCGGAAAGGTCTACGATCCTTAATAAACAGACCAACGGTCTTCTCTTTTATGCGAAATCGTGGCCGCCGTGATTTGCTTTGCGTTTGCTAAACAAATGTCTGTCTTTGGCGTTTTGACATGATATGCCTACCTAAATTGCTCTAAAAAGAGAAAATATACGATGCCTTTAATTACAAAGCAGTTTAAAATATTTCGTCGCGCTAGAACCAATGCTGCGTTTTTACGAATTTAATTATTCCTAAGCGCACTAGAACAGTTGCCACTCGTAAGAACGTTTTTGTTTCCAGTTCTCAATATTAATTGCACTCGGATAAGGTATTACACGCATTTACTTTGTTTCATTACAATGGCAGCTGTTGCATACGTTGCCAATAAATGACAAAGGAATCATGGATTCATGACAAAATAAAGTGCTTTGTTATATGCAGAAAGTGAACATGAATAAAGACATAGCATAGCGTTGAACTTGTTTTTTCCGTATCTGGTTCTGCTCACGATTTCTGTGATGATAACTTTATTCTTTTGTAGTTTTTTGTGTCTACTTTAATTGTAGACGTTTCGGCTACTTATAAATTCGTTATTTAAACACGGACGTAAAAATAAACTAAATCGGTTAGGTTCCATGCGCCGTAAAACGATTGAACCAAAACAAAATTAAATACTTACCATTGGCATTGATACATTGTTAAATAAACTCAACATGTTAAGTTTATGAAATTTATTCATGTTTGTCGCTAACGAGTTTTAATGAAGAAATATTTACCCATTTCTTCCGTTGTTACCGAGGGCTCACGGGCAACATCGTATTTGCACGCATCATCATAAAGAAACACGTCTACACTTTGCGCGAAGATGCGAGTGATATACTTGGCGGTAAGATAAAAAATCTGACGTTATGCAGCGAGTGCGTGGTTCGTTTTGAACCAACGTTATCGTTTGGCAGTTGGTGTATCGATCGAATATATTATACTTATTGGTAGGCCTAAATCGTACAATTTGATATCTGTTTTTACAAAACTATTTAATTATCAAAAAAAAAAAAAAATTCTGAATTTATGAAGCATGCAAATATGCGCGGGTGCCGCACACCCGCGCACCCGCTAACATGGCGCCTATGATCTGCATCATTAAATTCCACTACAACTTTCACAATAATTGATGTAATTTTATTCGGTTGGTACCATTCTCTTTTATCAAATTAAATGCAATATACATTAACCAATTTGCACATATTTTTAATTAGCTAAATTTGCAATTTTCCCTGGAGTGTCACATTTAATGGCTAAACGGTTAAGGACATAACAAGTATCATCTAAGGTAATTTTTTTAAATATTAAATCAATGGCGATAATTAAGGTGTAGATGGGGAGATTTTAATGTTTAAATTCAGACAAGCGATAAATGGGCATGATTTAATCATTTTTTTTGTTAAATAAATTTTGTGTAAGTATGATGCTAGCGGTTTACCACAGATTTGTTTAGTTTAAGCTGTGCTGAAAAAAAAATCCCATTACTATTTAACAACATATTTAGTATTCATAATTTTTGGCAAATATAATTGATATGCATTAAATAAAAGTCAAAAATATTGACCGACCACAAACTTTCTTCGAAGACATGCGGGACTTCCACAACAATTGTAACAAAGTGATCGTCCTGTTCAAATGTGTACTGAGGACAGCGTCTTATTAGCCCTTCATATTTCATAACCATGTCAATCAAAAATGCCGAACTCTTAGTCAATATCGTAATTTTTTCTTGTTCGAATGGAGGGTCACCTGAAATTGTGTATATTTACTAAGTTAGTGAAAGTTTTCAAAATTTGGGAGATAGCAAAATAGTTAAGAGACATCATAATAAGACTTTTCACATAAATAAATCATACTGCCAAGAACTTCTAATGTACAATGTTAACTGTATAAAATAAATTATTTAAAAAATAATCTGTTTAACCAAAAACATATTGAATCAAGCTTCATTCGAGTTCATTAAACTTTTTCTTTACAGTGAACCTGAATCGGGTTATTTGTACACACTTAGGGATGCACAAACTAGAATATCGAATCTTCCGGATTCGAATCCTACGGGATTCGAATCCAAATATTACGTTAATTTCGAATATTTGGATTCGAAATAATATACATTGCACATTAAGAAACGATAATTGCATGGAGTTCCTTTTTATTTCCATTGTACATATTACAGCAGCGTTGATTACAATGGATATTATAAGCATGGACGCCGACATCCGCCGTTGCGCCGCAATGTCTGTTTTATAATTATGCAAAAAATTCCCTGCGCATTTAAATAATTATCACATTAAATCGTCTAACCGCAGCGCCGCTTTTCCAGCGGTGTTTATTGCTTTGATCGGCGGTTTGACCTAGGGTTACGTTGACCTAGATTCAATACAGGACCACTAACGCACTCCCGTTTTTCCCCGTGTTCTTCCCATTACTAAGTATTAGCTAGAGAGAACAGTAGGCTAACATCGGTTAACGGTTTTTTCTTTGATCAGTTAACCGTTATAAGAATCTGGGTTCTTGCACAGCCCTCGCAGACACATAAATATTTGGTTTATTCTTTCCGTATTGTTGACGCTGAGCTGCGTATTAACGACCATGCAATATTTCAGCGGTGGAAGTAGTTAGATTAAACACTTAAACTCCTGGCTTAATCTTTTAGCTTTGTAAATCGTTAGTATCATAGTTCTATTCGAGTTAGTTCGAGGCATAGGGCCGATTGTGACGTCATAAAATTTCGCGCAACGGTAACATTTTACTGAAGTCGCCGCCTATGATTATAAGTATGTAATCACACTGGCCAAAGAGGTAGTCAGCGGCAGCAGAAATTTTTGACGATCTTGCCACTTTAACTCGAGTTTGCTTTTTAATATAGAATAGGATTCGATATTCTGGATTCGAAATAACTATTCTAGAATACCAAGATATTCTAGTTTGTGCATCCCTATACACACTATAAAGCAGTAAGAATTAAAAAAACTGAAATACTACATGAATGTGATAAAGTTTGGTTGGTTTTTAATTTCAACAACAAAAATCCTTCATACACCTGAGAACCCCCTGTACACCTTAACCCCGACGATACATAATCATATGCATAAGGATGTTCACTAGGTCTATCTTAAAAAAACAATAAATTCTGCTGGAGTTTAATTATGCTTACAGATGCAGATTACATAGTTGTTAGTGCACCTCAAAGTGCTTGGAAGACACTAAAAACATTAATGTTACAAAAACTTATATTGGTAAAAACCACCTATTTTAAGGCATGATCCAAAGGTGCTTGTCTGTGTTTTTTTTTAAAGGAGAAAAAAAAGGAGAAAATAGGGATACCGACTTCAAAATGGTTTAAAATGTGTGACACAGCGGTCAGGTATGTGAACCTATTTTAAAACATGGCCATATTTAAGATAGCAATCAAGTAGCAAGTTAGCATTATAGCCATATGATTTTAGCCTGTGGTTTGATTTTGCCCAAATTTACAGATAAGAAGCTGTTAAAGGCCGTCTTGTATTTAACTCAAACATTTTTTTCTGCTAATACAGAAAGACAAAAGTAAAATAGTTGCCAGTATTTTTTTTCTTCTTTAGCAATTTTTGGAAATATTTTAGAAAACCTAAACCCCTTTAATTTATAAACCCATCCATTTAATATCTAAACTTTTTACAATTAAGCTCAGGAAATGATTAGACCTAGGCAATTAATTGTCTTACAAATGCTGTCAAGCATGGTTATGAGGTCACACAAGAGTCACAATATACTATTACATAGGATAGAATAGTATATACATGTTTATCCCTGTGAATGGGAAAACCAAGGGGGTTAACATACGGGCAATCGTCAAATCACCCCGCGCCCACTGTCGGGTTACCGAAGCTATTGCAGTGTGTTGTATATGATAGACCTCAATTTGGTAGAACCCTTAAATCTACTGGGTTTAGGCAATGTCCGTAAAGTGCCTTGCCCAAAGACACAACCAACTAGCTAGCGACCAGTTTAGAACCTACAACCTTTCGGTTGAAAGGCTTCACACTAAACCGTCAGATTAACCAGTCGAACTATAATGGTTAACAGTACAGTACAAATGTGTCATGTTGTTGTTTGGTTAACAGACTTTTGTTCATGTTAGGATATATAAAAACTTTGTTGCTGATTTTAATGATATAATTTATCAAAATCATTGTAACCAAATGTATTTATAACACAGCCTATTCCTACTTTTATGTTCTTATTTCCACTCAGTTGTTAAAGACCAGATAAAAGATTAAAAAAAAACTGAACAAATAAAATAGCAGTCTGACCACTGTTACAATATAGTAAACAATGAAAGAATCGATGTAACTACTGCCCAAATGTCTTTAAATAAAACAAAGATCAATACAATTAACAAAAATACTTTGTCCCGATAACCTGGTGGATTGATTAGTATATTATTAAAAGAAATAACCGAAGCATTTTGACCCAAAGTTTATCACTATATCTAATCCACATTATTTTAAATCTCTTTTAGTTTCAACAAAAATAATTACTTTCTGCATATTTAAATAGGACATGTAATCTTAAGTGGTTTGTTTGAAAAAAACAAAAACACACACAATTTCGATTAACTAACTTATTTAATATAACAATTTTTAAAGTTTCAATCTAATTCGACAGCACTTCATAAGCCCTTGACAAGCGAAGATTAAAGATTTTTATAACTATTCAAAGCTCTTCTTGAATAACAAGGCATGAGGTTTGAGAAAAGTCTTTCCTAGGAAAAAGGTTGATTGGACAAAATTGATAAACTCTCACAAAATTTCTGTCTAACAACGGATAGATGAAAAAAAACACTCACTTTGCCTGTAATTACCGGTACAACAACCATCTTTATCAGCAACTTCCTGCAGCAAAATGGAGTGGTAACCTTTATAATTATAAAATGTGGAGCTAGCACTTACTAGGCACTTAATTCTTACAAGCTTGCCATTACAAGCACCTATCTAGTTGAAAAGTCAAATTCAAATAAACAACCAGAAGTCTTATCTGGGTGTTATAGACGATGTTCTAAAACTTTCATGGTGTTGTATGACGATACATAGCTATTTTTTATGAATTGTCTGTCCTTGACATCACCACCAGAGGTTGGCCGACAAAACTAAAGCTAATTCCATTCGGCGGACATGAGAAGCCTACCGTGAAGGTCATCTGCCTAAACGTAGCGTCGCTTGCGGCCTTCAGGAGGTTTACCTACCACCAATGCCAGGTAAAAACACTAGCTACACAGCAAATGGGCCTGAAGAACGCCAGAACAAAAGGCTACACACTGTCTGGGTCTCTGACTCGAAGATTTAAACAAACCCGGAACGGTTTAATTGTCTCCTTAGAATTCAGAACTCCGAACTTCCTATTGAGAAGTTTCAAGTCCGTTGGTACGTCGGCGAAGTGACGGAGAAAGGCACACACCTATGTGTAGGTGTGGAGATGTCTGTGATCGAAGATCATCGCAGGATGGACTTCTGCCCTCACCACATGTAATTTTTGTTTTATATATGTAGTTACGTGGTGCAGTTGGGTTTAAGAATACGACTTAAGCAATACTGTTTCAATAGTAAGTGTATTATTCTAGTGTAGTATGTCAGCCATGTTAAACTAAAGGCACTCTATTTTGCAAGGTGATGAATGCATATTGTTGTCGAATCGGTCATTAACAGACAGATTTAGCCATACAAGTTTTCTGATTATTTTGCTATTCGCTTTATTATTGAGACATTAATTAGTCCAAGGAACATTTATTTAAGAGAAGACTTTTCAAAAGGGATGTTCCGAACCATGTAAATAACCCCTTAATATTCCAATTCTCATAGGATTGATTAAAACTAAAAGTTTTAATCTGATCAAACAATTTCTTCTCGAAGTGGTGGCACATAGTGTGCTTGACACAAGCATTATTTATAAAGGGAAAATTAGATAAATCTGTACTATGCTTATTTTAAACGTACTTTCTATATAATTCCTTTACTGCAGATGTCTAATAGGTCAGAAATAAATAGCCCCCTGCACATCTATATTAAGAAAATAGAATCCGCACCATTGCATTAAAACATAAGTGCTAGAATATTTTATTACATTTACATCCAAACTTGTGTATCATTTTAAGTTAAAAAGAAGAAATTTTTTAATATTATACCTTATTATGTTTAATATAGGTTAGCGACAGTCATATTGATTTACCAAACAAATTATCATCATCTTGTTTCCAATTAACCCCCTCCTGGTAATGTCTTCTACCTTCTTCAGGAAATATAGCCTGCTTCCTGGTCTGTAGCAATCGATCAGCATCCTGCTTTTTAACTAAGCAGCTGTAAATAATAGAGATATTAATTTGATAAAATAATGAAATGAAAAAATGATGAAGCTTTGAATACAGTTAGAATAATGAAGGTTATCAATACTTGTAACACAGCAAAGGTTTAGGTTACCAGTATGTGTTGCAGTGACAAATATATTAGTCAATTCCCTGCATGCCCCTTTCACTGATGCAAGCAATAGGTATTTGATGCAGGAAATACATTTAAATAAAATTGAAAAATTGGAAATGCCGTCAGTACTGACAATAAAATTTGATTTAGGCCTTGAAATCAGTGTAGCAGATAAGAAAAAAGTGCCCTTGAAGAGTTACCTGTAGCTTTCCAAAAATTTAATTTGCAGCGCTAGGCCTAAATGACAAAATGTCAAACCTCAAACGCCAATCTTGGCAGGGTTTTGCACATCATACGCAGGTGTGGATAATACATAGCCGACGATACACGGCAATGGTTTGGGTTATTCTGATAGCAAATTAGCACAACACAAGTACATATCTGCATAATGGTTACAACATAAAAAAATTCATGTTCTTGCTGCCATTGTCAACAGGATTCAATCCGCTCGAAATCAACTAAATCGCAATTGAACCCGCACGGAATTAAATCCACATGTTATTTAACCAGCACAGAATTAAACACTCAAGAGACTAACCCCAATGAGATTGAATTGCATTGAAGAAAATATATAATTAAATAAGGCCACAGTCAACAATGACATCAGTCATTCAAAAGTAAATTAGACACAAATGAATTATGTTTTTGGAAATATTTTTAACTTTCACACTTCAAAACTTCTTTAATCCTAAATGAAAATGTTAAATCAATAATACCTTGAGTTATCTTCACCGCAACCTTGATTTGATGTATCGTCTAATGCACTTGTTGCACCTGTTCCAAGTGTTGCATCTGTGACCACCCCCTTCATTTCTGAAATTATTTTACATTGTAATTATCTTGTGCCCACAGTTGGGTTGCCTGAGATATTGTGGTGTGTAGTATATGTGACAAACATTAGTAAGTGACCACTGAATT
>CH000223.1:4080-37239 GCA_000149265.1 Ciona savignyi | reverse complement strand
TAAAGTCATGTAATAAAATGTCTGTGATAATAAACTAGTCACAAAAAAGTTACAGTTAAAATTGTTATAAAAATTACCATATAATCCATGAGTGGGACTTTTATTGCAATTAGCATGTTTAGTAACTATTTTTTGTGTGTCTATCCAAGATTCCATGTTAAACGCCTTGCCAAGAGACAATAAAGGGGTTTGAGCACATATCGACCGAAAACATGAAAAACCAATACCCCACGTATTATCCCTTATGCAGTTCTTTTGTGGTTTCCGTGGCAACAAAAGAATAGAATATTATTTTATTCGCATTGATTCCATTTTACTTAAGTCAAAATTGTTCGAAATAGAAGTTTACCAAGCATGATTATACAAGACTCCACACATGAAATAACATAATCTGCTGTGAACTTTTATAATAGACCACCCCAATTTCGTTTACATCTTTTCCTGTACCAACATATTAAGTTTTATGTCACTCTATATTTGTGTGTTGCTTGCACAAAAGTGCTTTCTGATTTTATACAGTAATGTACCGTATTTCTTAGTTTAATACTTTTTATCAACAGTACAACAGTGACAAACTATATGCGAGTGGCGGTTAGATCACTTTGCCCTTTTTAATTTTGCCTCCTAATTCAAAATGCGTGCCTATCCCTGACCTACACCCTCTCGATACAAAATATTTAACTCTGCTTGTTGACGGTTTGATGGTTTTGTTGATGTTGTTTTAAATATTTTCTGTGTCTGTTTTTCCTTTCAGAATTCACTAGTCTAATGATAGTTTGCCACCTTTAAGTACTGTTTGAAAAATAGTATAGCATCAAAGCTGTTCAGTGACAGCAGAAGATGGACATAGCTAATCTGCCAAAAAAGCTTAGAAACGGTAAAAAATTAAAGTTGGTCTGGTCACAAGACCTTATTACAATAAAAATGATCAAATCAATAAATGTTCTTAAAATGTTTCATTATCTCTATCTGAAAAATTATTATCAAGCTCGCTATAAAAATTTTGACAAAAATAAAGATACAAACATATAATTAACAAATAAAACCTTTATTCAAGGATGATTTTTCTGAGTTAAGTTGAGGATATGTGAATGGTAAAAGCTTTGGTGCCAATACCTCCAGGGTAACTGTCAGATGGTGACGACTTTTATCAAATTTAGCAAAACCTTAAAATAAAAATTGTGATTACTTTTTCTGGCCAGCTCGTTTATTCAGGGCACATAACCATCAATAAGGTGAAGCACAATCAGAACTAGTCAGTTTCCATGATCACGATACTTACTTAAAAGTGGACATTGTTTAACTCATTAAAGTATTGTGTTCAGGCAAAAAACTGGCAAAGGGTTGTGCTATTCATAAAGAATCAAGTCCAATCCCTAATTCTCTAAAAAGAACATGAAAATAAAAAAGCATTGATTTAAAGGCTAAAATCAACAACAAAAAACAATTATAAAGATTTTTTGTTCAGTAAGCAGAAATGGATTAACAGTGCATTTGTTGTATTAATGGTTGCATTTCGCAAGGAAACTTTTGAGAATGATTTATGATTTTGCTCTGGTGCAAATGACATGCATCCTATACATGTATACTGGGAATCGGAATTGGCAAATAAATAATTAAGAATTGATTCAATTACCCTAATGTAATGATAAAGCACAACCCTAGCCAACAAAATATTTAACATGCTGCAATAGCTCTAGTTGTTAGTGGGCAAGAGTTGTATTTTTTCATAGTTAGGGGTAATTCTATGTCTATCATATTATACTTTTGCACAATGGAAGAAGGGGAGTGTCACATGCTTTAATAGTATGTGTGAAGAAACTTTTATAAGGATTTAAAATGTCTTCCCCAAGCACCAATTTAAATGTTCATAAGTAATTACTGGCACCTAAAAAACCTACAAAAATAAAACCATTATGTTAATTTACAGACTGGTAATGGTCTTAGGCAGTGCAAGAATCAGTCTAACCTTTATTTTCATCAACTGGATAAGGAAGTTCAACATCGAGTTTATATTTTGCTGGATGAATAGACTCCAAATGTATACGTCGCTCAAATACCTCAAGATTAACCGAGTTGGCTGCACTTAACAGGGGTAGATGAATATCTATTACCAGTTCCTTAGTATGCCTATCGGGCATTGCTTTCGAGACCAGTTGATAACCCTAATTATTTGAATTAAATAAAAAGCAAGTTGTAAATGCAACACAAATTAATATTACAACCTGCATATCAAAGTAACCACGGTGAACAATGCTGTACTGTGGTTCTATATAAGCCTGCTCCATGTAAACGATTTTATTTTCATTTTTTCTTGTAAGTACGTCATTCGAATCTTGTTTCGATTCAATCATAGCATCATCACAGTATACCGAACTCTTTACACCTTGAAAATATTGGGTATAACCTCTTAAAATCACTAAAAAAAAACTATACCAACAATAACATTCTGAAATAACAAGCACAAACAGGTAGGAAGTTAATTCAAGTTATGGGCCCTGACCAAATGCCATTACATAAAAGTAGTCTTAACTAGAGAGTGTCAACCCCCATTTAACCACCACTATTTGTAAAACACTACAGGGTCCCTAACCACAAGTTGTATTTTATACGCGGAGTATGTAGTTTATTTCTGCACGTATCTGAATGGGACCTATAGTTATCAAACCAAACTTCTTTTCCATGTGTAGTTAAAAAAATAATAATTGTGTTAGTCTTACGAACATTTCACCACAAATGTTTTAAATTAAAGCTTCTTTTCAAGCGATGTAGTGAAATGAAGCTAACTTCCCAAAATAGCTCGATTTAGTTTTCCATGGCTTCAGGGAATACCCCATGGATTTAGTACATCAGTTTCTGTTTTTACATATGTAAGTCATGTTATCTAACAAATCTCAAAGTTTAAATCTGATTTGACGACTCCTTGTTGGAGATGTCAGTACGATGTGACATGCCTGTCACAATCATGATTCAGAAACATATCTTATTTTTTTCATTAAGTAAATGTTTTCTTTCTTTTAAATGGTACAGAGTGGTTAACGGTCCAATCTTTCACCAAATCTGATTCAAATTGGAGAAGCCGTTTAAGCACTATGTATATGTCCACAAAAGCTAATTAAAAAAAATAACGTTTTGGTTTTTAATGTCTAAGAGGAATTCCCCTGAATTTACCACCCAAAATTTTAGTTTCTGCATATCTAGACCATGTTGTCTAACAAATGTTAAATTTTCATTGCATTCCATTACTCCTTTTGGTAGATGTCTGGGCGACATTTGAAAAAAAAAATCATATTTTTTAGGGTATTTCCCTAAGTAAATGTTTTCTTTTTTCCAAGTGTTAAATCAGTGACTAATGCATTTACATTCAACCAAATCTGATTCAAATTGGATCAGCCATTCAAGCGCAACAACCAAAAAATCTAATTTAAAAAAAAAATACTGTTTTGGTTTTTAACGTCTCAGGGGAATTTCCCTGATTTTATCACCCAAATTTTGGTTTTTGCATATCTAGACCATGTTGTCTAATAAATTACTAAGTTTCATTGCGATTCCATTATTCGTTCTGGTGGATGTCGAGGCGATATGCCATGCCTGTCAGGCGTTTAACGAAAAAAATAAAAAAAACAATGTGTCCCATTTTTTCAAATGGGACCCATAATAAATGCATTTTTTACAATGAAATCTAGTACAGAGGCAGGGTCCGATAAAGTCGGGAATCCGGGAACGCGGTTCCCGTACGGCCGATCGGCCCGCGGTACGGCTTTGATCCGCCGAAAAAAAAACGCTAAGTTTTCATTTATTTTTACACGGATTACATCGATTAACTTGTGCGCGACCTGCGATAAACCACACAACAAACTAATCGTAATTATATCTAATCGTATAACTTAGGCTGTAAGAGTGTATGGTCAGATTTTTATTCAACGGTAGTTGAAAGAGTACAGAATGCTGCGAATAAACGCCTATCTTTGTTCGAAAACTTATCGATTGCTGTTGTTTCTTCATGTTGGGACTGCAAGTTTCGTATTCATTGCTTTCTTGAAGTTTCCCGTTTTTTCGTTTGATTGTATTTTAGCCTATATACTACTTACAAATACAATCGATTATTCGAAATCTGTTGACATTTTCTAAATATTATAATTTAAGATTAACACATTTACAGTCTTCGAAATCCCCCACGGCAAAAACGAATTTATTTCAACACTTTTCTTCATCAATAAAACGATTAAGAGGCAAATCGTCATCTACTATATTGCTCAATGCGTTCGGTATTTTGACTACTATTTAGCGTTAATAATCGTTTTTTTTTTCGATGCAAAGTCGCTATCTAAAAATTTTAGAAGAATAGCAGGTATTAAAACAATGGTCCAAAAAAAAGGAAGCATAGTGCTTGATAACGTCTAAGTTACAATTTAATTAGTAATAAGCAACGACAAATAAACTACTACAATAAAATGGCGTTTGGATAACGTTAAATATTGCGTCATTAGGCTTAAAATCTAGTCAATACAACGAATTGCTTTTAACGTTATTTTGGTTTCCTATATTTCTACGCCGATTAGCAAATGTAGACTATTCCTAAAGTATCAATTTATAAAGGCATGTATGCTTATGCGGGAAACATTTTAAAATATATAGTGTTGCATAAAACAATCAAAATTGGTGAGGTTATCACTGGATATTTCAGTGAGAATTCACGATTTAGCAGGCTCTGAATATAGTGCTACATAAGGGTACTGAATTTTCGAGATTTAAAAAAAAAATCCAAAATATAAAGAAAATAGTTTCAAAGCGCACAGCGGCAGTTTTATCTAGTTTTTATCAAATTACAACGTTTTAACACAAAACTCGAAACTTAAAATTCAATTACGCCAGTAGCCAGCTGTCAATCAAATCTTCGAGAGACTACGTCGCTTTGATCCTAGCACCCCGATTTGCTGAGTTGACAATTCGGCAAATTTAATTAGATAAATATATGGAGGGCGTGTCTCGCAATCGCATGTATTTCCTTATTTGGTATTGTTGTATTTTGTTCTTTTAAACTGGAGGCCTATCATTTTCGAATTATAATCCATTCCAAACCAAATAGACGGTGGTCACTATTTTAACATTGACGTTGGATTCAGGATTTAGGTATTACTCAGTGGTAAGCGAGGTGGTCCAAAGACGCCGAATAATCTATTTATAGTTTATTACACGCATCGCCGCACTCAATATCGAAAAGACGCGGTTCGGTATAATTAATTTTAATGTCACCGTTAGTGCGTCGTATTCGACTTTTAAGCGCGCAAAGTTAAATTAGCAATCCTACACGCGTGGGAATATGGCACGGCTAGTTTTTATTGTTGATTTTTGTCACGGTACGATTCTTAGTCAAAAAGGTCAGTTCCAGTACGGCCAGAATTTTTATCGGGCCCTGTACAGAGGTACAGTTAGCTTTGGAAAGGTTTTAAATAAACTAGTTTTTTTGCACAGTTTGCAGAGCTTTGTTTGAAATAAAATTTCCAAAATTTTAGAAATTATCATTTTTTGATGACGTCACCATCTGGGCGGCCATGTCATATTCTTTCTTATACAATGTTATAGTTATGGATTTGTTGATAATACATCCTAACTTATTTTTTATCAGAAACACTTTTTCCTTAAATATATTAAAACTTTTGGTTTGATGATGTCATCAAAATAATATTACATTATCTAATTTCATGTTACAGGTTCAACCATCCCAAAGTTTTTTTAATATTATAAAAAATGTTACAAAAGAAACTCAGATTGCTATCAAGTACATATTGCTCTTTCTTAATACTTTTCTTTAAAATAAACTATAATTGAAGTTTTTGAACCAAATTTCAGACTATAACAGTTAAAATACTCAAACCAACCAAATAAGAAAATTTTAAATATTTTTCATTTTAAAAGGGCATATGTCGGAAAAGCAAAATTTGTACATCTCCTTTTTAAATAGTTAAATCTAATGGATAGATGGGTCCTTATAAAACTAAAGAGATGTCTTAATTCTACAAAATACAGTTTAATCGCTTAGATAACCCAATGTTAAGTGCAAGCTAATGTGGCAATTGCCCTTATGAAAATTTTATATTCATGGCGATAAAAACTTAAATGTATATATTTACACAAATCAATTAAATTTTTCATGTTCTTATTAAATATTTTTCTTAGTTACCATACCTTTAAATGAACCTTGGGAATATGAGTGCTGAAGCTGTGAATCATTAGTTTCTGAAGTAGCTTTCAAGTCCTTATTGGGATGTGGGGTACGAATAACCGATGACATCGGTAAACCTGGAAAAGTATCATTTGATTTTCATAATGGACATTATAATTATTAAAATGGCTGTGTAAAATATAATGCACTAATGGCTATATCCCATATTTCATAAGGAGTTTTAAATATGTTTAACAGGTGTACATCAATATTCCACCAGAAGTTATGAAATCTTTTCTAAGAAGAAAAAAACAAAGCCAACTTTACACTAACGTTTGTGTAACAAACCATAATGTCCTGCAAATCAAACAGTACAATTAATATGTGCCTATGTTTAACAGGTGTACATCAATATTCCACCAGAAGTTATGAAATCTTTTCTAAGAAGAAAAAAACAAAGCCAACTTTACACTAACGTTTGTGTAACAAACCATAATGTCCCGCAAATCAAACAGTACAATTAATATGTGCCTATAATAAATGACTAAATAAATAATATATAATTAACAAAAAATTGGTAGTAGTAAAAATGTTTTTAAAATTTTTTTTTTATGTCTGAATGGTAATTTTGGTGCGAAAAAGTCTTTTATTGCTGCACAACACTATTTAACAAGCTTTGTATAGTCTTAGTGCGGTGGATTGCAAAGGTGTATTCATCATTTGTTGAAGACAGAGCTTAAACAAAAAAACAATAGGGGCAACCTGGACTTTTTTGCAGTGGTTCTCAAACAGCAGTGGTTCCCAAACTTACGCCGTTTTTCAGGTGGCATGCGACTAACTTCAACATATTTGTAAATTTGCAAAAACTTTCAGATAACCCCAAACTTGATTTAACATGTTTTTATATCATCATATGGTTAGATTATAGTGGCTTAATTTTTATGACATAACACTTGACTTATTCAAGATAATTAAACACCAATTGTTAGCTGGTTTAAAATGTTGTATTAATAAAGTAGCAGCAGTGCAGCAGTGTTGTATGCTTAATGATATTTTAGTCATATTAAACTACTGTACTTTCTCTTAAAAATGAGCTTTGGCAATTCTTTAAGAGGAAAAATTATGATTTTCGAAATGACCTGGAGAGCAAAAATGTTTCAACTTTAACCTGTCGATTTAAGAAGTCAATCTAAATGTAAAAGAGTTCATTTCGAAGCTGAAAACACATTTATAAGTTGGACTTCTGGACAGAGAATATTAGCAATCAAAGTTCATCTTTCAAAATTAAAGACTGAGCTATTGCATTACTTTCCTGATGTTGCACAGTGTGCTTATGTCATTAAGCTGTTTTTTATTGATCCAGTTGATGTGCCTGTCAAGAGGGAACAAGAATAACTTATAGACATTCAAACTGATGAGACAGTACAAATAAAACATAAGGAATGCTGTAACTCGTATGACAAACTAAAGTAAACTGCTTAAACTCGTATGACAAACTAAAGTAATAGGCGTATTGCTGTTGTAACTTGCTTTGAAGGATTAAATAAGATCGGTTAATCATATATAATGGATAATCCCACAAAACAAAATTTTGATTGAAAAATTAAATCTGTGATTTACCGATTTCGTCTGCATTAACTAATGATAAAAATAATACTGGAACGGGTACCGGAAAGTACACTTTTAAAGTATGATTTGATAGTGAAGGAGCTTCTTCAATGCACTTTCAATTCCATGATTAGGAGAAAATTATATTGATGAACAGTAGTGTGGTCTCTATTGGTCTTTGTAAAACTGATATTACTACCACCTTCTTTAAAATTATAAAATCCTGAAATTGGTCTTGTTTGTCTTTATTTGTCGTGACCAGTAATACTATGGTGCGACCAACAGGAGTAGTTGCATACCAGGTGTACAAAATAGATTTAAAGATAAATACCCTACAATGTTGTACAGTCATAAGTAGCAGCGACAAGTGTTTTCCTGCAATGAAAGCATATCATTTTAAGTTAGTTTGTTTTTGTGCAATATTAAACAGCTTATCTCTAATTCTGTCTAGTTTGTAAAAGATTTCTCTTAGTATAGCGATAGATTAGAACTGTACAAACCTTCTTATTAAATCAGCATTTGTAGATGAACAGTGGTCAGAATTAACAATGCACAAATTAGAATCGTTTTAATTAGTAATGCCAGAATGATTAAAAGAAGAGAAAATTAGTGAATTAAAAAAATAAGAAACATAACAAAAAAATATTTACAGATCTAGTAATAAAATTTTGTTGAATAATTTGCAGAGTTTGTCACAGCTGTGTTTGGTTTTACCTTGCACTAGTTGTGATGCGGAGTGGACATTTCGCGTGCTACAAAGGTTTAAGACTTACCTCCGTTCTAGCATGAGTCAACACAGATTAAACCACACCTGTATACTCAATATTTTTAAGGAAAGGGTAGTCTGCGCAAATGTGTGTGAAATCATTGAAAATGGATTACTTCGACCAAAACACAAAAAATGCCTTTGCCCTGCCGAGCGAGAATCAATTTCTTAAAATTGCCCCCATTGCTGTTTCATCTTTTGATGTTTTTTCTGACTACTTTTCTTTAAAATAAACTATAAATAAATTTTTGGAACAAATTGAAGACTATAACAGTAAAGATACTCAAAACCACTCAAAAACGTAAATAACCTGGTAAGATCACATCTGGACCAAACTTTAGCAGTTTCAAAAATAAATTTTGGAGATTTTTCATTTTAAATGAGCACATGTCAGAAAAAAAATGGTTATCTCGTTTTTAAAGGGTTAAAATGCTTACTGGTGTTTTTTTACAGAACTATTAAAATACCACTAAAAATGTGTGAATTCGTTTTTACTGTTAAAAGTAATTTTATTAACATTTAAGTTACAATGTATATCTATTAAAAAATAAAATTTCTATTGCCAAATTCGTACTTAATTACACAACACGCAAAATTTACCCCAAAGCGCAATTTAGTTTCTTGGAAATTCAACGTAACTTTTGGTATTTTTATATTTTAAATAAACATTAAACTTGCAAAAGATAGGCACCTATAATGGGAGATGCTACCATTTACAGCTCTGGTAGCTTCTCCACAGTATAGCCATAAAAACGGCTCACAGCCTTAAAAAGAGTATAATAACCTAGTGTATCATAGACATTTGCATCCAAACAAAGGAATATATCCATTTTCCTTCATTGCCAGTTGATTTCAGCTCTGCACTCTCTAACTGAAACAGTATTTCGCTACTAAAACAATCACGGTGGCAGCATCACTCCCCTTTATTCACATCTGGCTTAATACAGCTAATGTCTGCTATACTGATGGGTCACTTGTAAGTTGATTCTGGCTTATGTATTTAAGCCTGCAAAGTGAAATCACAAATCCAACTTTCCACTTGGAAGCTTTTCTTCAGTTTTCCAAACAAGATTAGAAAAATAAATAATGTCTGGAACACCATAAAAATGTGTATCACCAGTCACAGTGATAGTTAGGCTGCTGGATTTAAGATTACTCAAGTTTTAAGGACAATGAGCAAGTTAATGAGCTGGGCGTTTTTAAATCTACATTTTTTTTTATCTAACCAGTTCAAGAATGTAATCTGTTTTATTTAAGATACTAGCTGAAACTAGACCTCTACCTCTCAGATCCAATATAGCTACTCGGTGCTAAAATTATTTTATGACAATCAATGATAATTTAAATTGGTAGCACAAACTAGATGAGATAATTAGTATTTCATACTACAGGTACTGTATGAAAAAAGTCTGTGTAAGAAATAAACTTACCTAAATGCAAAGAAATTGTTAACAAGATCTTTTTGGTTAACCTTACCCGCTGCTGTTAAACTGCCGATTAGAGCAATAAACACCACGTCAAGTAGCGCTTAGCAACACAACATGTTCCGTTTAGCAATGCAACTTTTATTTAACTAAGATTAGCAGAATAAAACCTAAATTTTTGTTTAGACGATTATTGAAAACATTCCAGTGCCCCTTCTTCATAAGGTGAGTGGAAGCAACTTTACTTTGACATAAATTATCATAAATAATAGTATCTGACTACAGGCTAATAGACAATGCTCAGCTGCAGTTTATTTATTGACTGTTCTTTCATTCAAGAATAATTATATCAAAAATAAATTTGGGAGGCAAAACGAATTGAAGATAATTGCTTTATAACTAAAATTTAAATTGTTATTTTTGGCATTGTGATATTTGACTAAATTACATGATCACGGAATTGACAATATATTACAAATATCGCATTGCTACATCTAGTCTTATTAAACTTCCTTGTTTAAATCATGATAATTAAAAAATACCCAATATTCTACCGGATTGGACACCCATGCACTATTCGTCGAAACAAAAAAGTGAATTACGGTTGCAATGGCCAGATATCTAGCTCTGGCTCAGGTCTGTGCGATTACGAGTAAAAAAACGAAAATAAGGTATTAAATATATACTTAACTCGAAATGTCCTGATAAAAGCATCTACAGATCAGAGGTTGATATACCTTTAAATGCCATTTTAGGCATACGAATATTGAATTTTTCCAATTTTACAGCAAATTGCCGTTCAACTGCATCCAGTGCTGTGTCATGAATCATTTTTCTAAATCGATTGTTCTTCTTTAATAGATAATAGGTATCCGGATGAAAGATCACATCGTACACAATGCATTTCTTTCCTGCCTAAAGAAATATTGCATTCCGAGTAAATTAGTTATTTGTAAAAGATGCAAAGATAAAATACTAATAATGTTTATACCGGGATGAGAAAATGCAAAAATTAACATAAAAATAGAAATAGTCAGATCTTCCCAAAGCCTGGTTATCGCAACTTTAGCATCGTGTTAAATACAATAAACAGTGGCGTTTCAAAGACTTTACATGGCGTAAACCGACCCCTTACAAATGTAAAATCATATTTTCAATTAATTGAAGAATTCTGTTCTTTAAATTTATGTTTGCATGAATAAGCAATCCAAGAATAGCAAAGAAATATCTGGCCAGTGTAAGACTAAAATTTTTGAATAGTCTATATGTGCTAGTTTATGTTATGTACTCAAATTCACAATCTGGATTGTTTGGCTTAGGTTAAAATCTTTTAGTTAACTCATGAAAATGCGCTCAGCTCATGATAATAATGAAAGACAATAAGCTAGTTGCGCTGGACGTGGGTATGCAGAGTAGGACAGCCTACCCTTATGCATCACACCGTAATTTAGATTTATTTGTTGAATAAAAATAATCATCTAATTTATTGTTGTGCCTGCAGAACATCCTTAGACCGCAGGTCTATTGTGATATGTGACCACCCACAATTAGAAGCGTAATCCAGATATTAAATTTGCAAGCGGCAGAATACGCATACAAAGGCAAACAAAAATTTTTCTCCCCTTCCCCCCCCCCCAATTTATTCTCACTTCTCTTTCCAATATCGTTCTACATACGGGTACTAATTTAAAAATTTCCTGACTTTTTTTTAAAAAACCTGTCAAAAATTAAAGAAAATAAATTTTAAAGCTTTTTAAAGCGTTTTTATCAAATTACCAATTTCTAACACAGACTTGGTAACTCATAATTCAAATACACTAGCACTCAGTCGTCAATCAAATCTGCGATAGACTATGTCGCTTTGATCATTATAACTTTGATTTACTGAGCTGACTATTTGGAAAATTTAATTAGATAAATATAAAGAATGTGTGTTTAAATCGCATGTATTTTATTATTCGGCATTATTGTATTTTATTTTTTTTTGGTGATATTGCAATGTGTTTGTATTTTAAATTAATAAAAATATATAGATTACTTTGTTTTTGTTTAAATCGTTTAAATTCCAATAAAATTAAACAATGTCCTGTATTGCCGTTTGCTTTAGCTTATAGACTATTATTGCGCAATTGGCTCGTGTCCAACACACCTCTGAGCGCCACATAAAATAGAATAAACTTATGTCCGGATTTTGCGATTATGCACTACTAATGATACTGTTTAGTGCAACGCCTTTCAGCCGCAGGGTTGTAGGTACGAAACTGGTCGCTAGTTAATCGGTTGTGTCCTTGGGCAAGGCACTTAACAGTCATTGCCTGAACCCCGTGGATTAATGGGTTCTACTAAATTAAAGGAAGGTGTCTGTCATATACAACGCACTGCAATAGCCCTGGTAACACCACGGTGGGCGCGAGGTGATCTGATGATTGCCTGTATGTTAATCCCCTTGGTTTTCCCATTCACGGGGATAAACATGAATATTCTATTCTATGGTGCTTGCGTAATTGAAATTACTAGAAAAACTTTTCCAATGCAATATATAAAGAACTACGCTTATTGTGGTCTGCCAAACTCTTCGTTTCTGACGCAAATACTTATCATATCGGTTTGTAAACTTAATAAAATATTAAATAAAAAAGATATAAGAGTCTTAGTTAATGTCAAACTCTAGTTTTATTGTCATCAAGAAACTCATTTCTATCTGTTAAAACGTATAGTTTGTATTTTTGGGAATTCCACCATATTTAGGATAGGATAGAGATAGAATAGGATATTCATGTTTATCCCTGTGAATGGAAAAACCAAGGGGGGTTAACACACAGACTCAGGCCAATTGTTATATCGTCTGAGCAGCCCACCGGGTTGGGGGTGTTTACGAGCTATTGCAGTGTGTTGTGTATGATTGAGACTTTCCTTCAATTTAGTAGAATCCATTAATCTGCTAGGTTCAGCCAGTTCCCCTTGCCCAGGGATACGACCAACCAGTTTTGTTCCTGCAACCTTTCGGCTGAAATACCAAACTACCAACGATACTCGTTTACTAACAATAATCATGATTATAGCAATACATGTACATGACACACGATCGATACTTTTTACAAGTAACGTTGCAGTCATAATTTTATTACGAACACAAAAGATGTAGTTGCCTTAGAGCCTTCTTGAATCATTTCCTGGAAAATCTTCCAAACACTAAACCACATATAATATAAACCAGTGTCTGCTTTAACAACCCATAATAACAGAAAGTAAATGAAATAAACATTAATTGCCCAAATCTATATCAAATGGCGTGCGATATATACCAAGTTTGACATGTAAACAGGTGTGATATATTGTTTTCGCATGCAGAAACAAAGAGTAAAAAGTTACAATTGGTTATACAAATAGTGGTGATTAACATATTGTTGACAATTTCTACTTATTTTATTAATACTCACCGTAACATATGATTTCATAATTTCAGTTATATTATCACAAAAAATGGCGTTCAATTTTAATAGTAAATGTTTTAAAGGGGAACTGAAGTCAATTTTAGGAAAATCTAAATAAATGGAAAAAAATACGCTGATTTCAAAAATCAAGTCAGTTTCTTCCAATATTTTTTTGTTAAAAAGTTATGAGCAGATATGCATTTCATTTTATGTTAGGGGATTTCCCGTATTACGTCATTGACGTTGTTGAGATTTCGTGCCTTATGCGTTGTATACAATCATGTGCCAGTTTAGAGGTAAATTAGTAACAGAAGCGCCTGCAGGAGCGTTGTATTTTCGTTTTTTTATGGAGAATTAGCATAACACTTGTCATATAGCCTAACTGAACCAATGTACTCGCGTGACAGCTTACCTTAAGCGGTCATTCAGGCCTGCATGGTCCTGGACCTAAGCTGAATGATGAGGTATACATTTCTCGTATTTAAATGACTTTAGAATAATCAGTCTTAGCAATTTATATCATAAAAGTGAAGACAGAACAAAAAAAAACTAGAACAGAATACATTAAACTGTAACTGCCAGCAATTTATAGAAATAAACCAGCCATCAAGCAAATGCTAGACTATGCGGTGGGAACAGCCTATTTCTTTCATGGTTTACCTTGGCTGTTTGTATAATGTTTTGCTGCTGTGTATGTGGTGCATTTAATGTCTGCTGTTGTGTATGTGGTGCATTTAATGTCTGCTGTTATTGAAACTGAGCATTAGCCTACTGGTTAAGAATACCACTTATTGCATAAACCAGTTAATCCACAATAGCCGATGTGTAGTCCGACAATAAGTACACAACAAGCACTCAGATACGTAAGTGAAGAATATATATAATAAACCTCTACTTAACTACCCGAATAAGTTAATAAGAATATACCACTTTTCCAATTCAGTTCTTTTCATTAGATGTTGTAAAATGCCTAAAGTTTACAAAGTAAAGGAAGCCATTGAGAAGAAAAGAAGAGTGATTAGAGCATATTGTTTTGCTCCGGGATGTACAAATTTCTATTAATGCACACGAAATTCCAATCCACCTGTGCACTTTCATCGATTTCCTCACAACGACAAAAAACGGATGAAGCAATGGATACAACAATGCAAGCGTTCTAAACTACCTGGAAAAAACCGCAGTGTGTAGTGCACATTTTAGTGACAAGGATTATCATAGTAAAATTGTATTTGACTCCAATGGTGTGGCAAAGATGATGAAAACAAACCGCTCGGTGAAAAATGCAGTTCCAACAATTTTTAATTTTTCTGATTATGATTTTAAACATAGTAATCGACCCAGTACATCAAGCGGAATTTCGTACAGGACAAATGGTATGAAAAGAGAGTTTGTCAAATGGAGGTATGTGTTATTTACAATTTTTGTCATGCAGCCACAATTGTGCCGTTTTTCAAAAAATCATTTTAATTCAGGCTAAGGAAAAATACCTTGTCATAGAGTTTGTTGAGACCAACTATTCCACCTACACCTAGTGATACATCTCAATCTAAACTAGCTGATTCTGAAGTATGTTCAGTCTTAAAGTGTTTTTGAATTACGGTATGCTTTTAATGCAGTGTTAAAATTGATATTTAAATAATTCATTTGTAGGAAGCTGAAGAATCTGAAATGGAAGAAACCAGTTCTGTAGAAATAAGTACCACAGAATCTCTGGTGTCATGTAGTGATGAAATTGTATCTTCAGTGGGGAGTAGCTCTCATACTGAGTTAAATGTGAGCAAAATAATTGAATATGTACCATCATCACAGTCTTCATCATTAAAGTCAAGCGAATCATCCAACAGTGATGATTTCAATGCTATTGAAGGCGTTAAATTGATTGTCTATTTACACTGCCTGTTACAACGTTGAATTTGTGTTGTTTTATTGTGTACAATAAAACTTCTTTCATCCATGCCAGAATGCTAAAAACTGTCATCCATTTTAGTGTTACAACATTAACTTAAATTTACTCTAGAAATGAATAAAACAAAAGTAATTTGTTAAAACTCCTATGTATACCAAATTCCTTAGTTTGTAGCCTAAGGGTTGATAATAACATTGCTAGTCTACATTACAGATTATGGCTAACTATTGAAAAGCAACAATTATGAAAGAAATATGCTGTTCCCACCGTATTGTCTGATCTTTGATTGATGGCTGGTTTATTTCTATAAATTGCTGGCAGTTACAGTTTACTGCCTCCTGTTCTAGTTTTTTTGTTCTGTCTTCACTTTTATGATTTATCATATAAATTGCTAAGACTTATTATTCTAAAGTCATTTAAATACAAGAAATGTATACCTCAGCATTCAGCTTAGGTCCAGAATGTATACCTCAGCATTCAGCTTAGGTCCAGAACCGTGCAGGCCTGAATGACCGCTTAAAGTAAGCTGTCACGCACGTACATTGGTTCAGTTAGGCTATATGACAAGTGTTATGCTAAGTCTCCATAAAAAAACGAAAATACACTTCTGTTACTAATTTACCTCTAAACTGGCACATGATTGTATACAACGCATATAGGCACGAAATCTCAACAACGTCAATGACGTAATACGGGAAATCCCCTAACATAAAATGAAATGCATATCTGCTCATAACTTTTTACCAAAAAAATATTGGAAGAAACTGATTTGATTTTTGAAATCAGCGTATTTTTTTCCATTTATTTAAATATTCCTAAAATTGACTTCAGTTCCCCCTTTAACAGGGATAGTTTTAAAGCACAAAATAACAGATTTTTTTTCTAAGACCAAAATCAATCATACTGAATTATTTTTATTGTTGTCTTTTACTGCATGATTAGTTAGGCAATCTTGTTTGTAAAGTGGATTTCAGGGATTTGCGGTTTATACAAGATGTTATAATTAGAGTTAACTTAAACATTTTTTTAAGGGATGTTACATTGATAGTAATGTAACAGTAACAGTTTTTGGCCGATTTTCTGAATTTTACAAACAATTTCATTCTCACTGTGATTGCAAATAAACACGTGTTTCAACTTGATACTTATTGGGCCCATGAGCTAAGCCACAGACAAAAGCAATGTAGAAATATGGCATAAGTAATCATGAATTAAAATTATTTTTAACAGTCTTCTATAGAGAACTTACATATATATTAGCAGTGTGCCGATCGTGATTATGATCACGTAGAGATTGCAATATTTTGGTTATTTTGAAAAAAATATGATCACCATATCTTGAAAAAAGTGATTGTGATCACGGCAGTAATAATTGTGAATACTAAATGTGCATAAACCGAGCAAAACACCAGCCAAAACCAAAAATATATAAAAAGCAAAGGGTCGACTAAATATATAAGCAATCAGGTTAAGCGTGGTATGTGCAGTTAATTAGTGTGAAAAAGTTTATAATCATATTACGACTGAAAGCATTTTTCTTTCTGAGTTTGCATTTTCGCAACAGAAATTTTATGTTGTGGACGCAATCCAGATCCCGATCAGATTGGAAGGGTTTTTTAATGATCGCAAAAAAACCTGATCGGCACAGCACTAATATATATTATGTAAAACCTACTTTGTCAACATCTTCTCTTGCTTGAGATACGCTATGCGGTATGGACCAGTGCATTCCTCTGGTATTATCTTGAACGGATGAACGGCTTATAGGGTGTCCAAGGTTTTCATTGGTGCATATGTTAATAAAACACTTTTGTTTACCTAAAATACAATATAGCCTATTACATGCGAAGAAATTTTTTTCTATTTTTGTGCTACAATGATAATAGGACATCAAGATTATTATTAATAAAAGTTAAAAGCCAGTGGTTAAGCAAAGAATGCTTACAGATTTTTAAAAGCAAGCATAGATACAAAAGGATAATAACCAGCTTGGCGCTACGTTTTGACATTTTCTTTTTAACATTTTTGTTTTCATGTGCATAATTGGAATTTTTATATGCTATTATTTAAACAAAAAAAACAGACATACTGGGAGAATAACTTTATCTGTATGTGCAAATATTGGATATATTAACATTTTTAATTAATTATTATTGAGTTTGACCTAAAATAAATTAAATACTTCAGCTTGAAGCTAAAAACGTGATCCTTGTTTAAAAATACTAATTAAAATTATAAAGCACAGAAACCGATATACGTAGTGCATGAACAAACATATCGGCTACCTACAGCTGTGGATGAAATCTCAAATTTTTAATCTTAAGCAATCTTAAATTTAAAAATATATAATATACACTTGATTAGAAATATTGCAGTGTGTTGTAATTAGGGCTGCGAATTAAAGGTTAATTTAAAAAACGGTTAACTGATGTAAAAATAATCGGTTAACCGTTAACCGATTTTCTTCAAACTACCATCTAATCGGCACCGTTTTTGGCAAAAAAGTTCAGGCAGCCGTAAAGGGCAGCAAAGAAATAACGTGCGTGATTACCGGCATTATCGGGTCTTATTTATGTGTTACTTTATAGTTTTAAACGTCACCTTAAGACACACAGTATAACTTTGATTGTAATGCATAATATTGAGTTAAAAATCAAACAATCAGCGTCTGAATGGTTGCTTATATTACGTGGACAATCAAACAATCGACGTGTGAATGGTGCGTATATTACGTTGACAATCAAACAATCGACGTGTGAATGGTTGCTTATATTACGTAATAATGAAACAATCAACGTGTGAATGGAGTTATGTATATTTGAAGATTATTAAAACGCAATTACGCCCAATTAAATGTGGGCGGTAAAGTAACGTTAAAAAACGGTTAAACGGTTAAAATTTGACATGACGGTTAACCATAAAAACAGTTAACCGTGGAACAAATTGTTTTTGTGTCGACACACAAGGTAGGCCTAATTTCTAGTGCTGTGCAGATCATGATTTTTCGATATTCGATCGCGATCTGTATCGCGTCCAAAAAACTCTTATTTTCTGCTGTCAAAGCAAAAGTTTTATATTTGGTAGCGAGTGTATCAATGAGAGTTAGGAAAGCTAATCCGTTTTTTACCTTTATTTATTGGGCAATCTTAGCGTGTACGTAAGAATTATTTGGCTTTGGTCCAACTTGCACCTGGCCGAAAAGAGTATACGCGTGTATCTTTTTAATGACTTGTGCGAAAGCTCTAAACTCACGATAATGGTAATAGAGAGTAAACTTATGTTTCTTTAGTATAAACAGTCTGTTATCAATAAAAACATAAAGTGAAAGCTGCGTTAAAACTTATTCACGCATTTCACACAACTAAAATTTTCAGGTTTAAAAATGTGATTTATTATTGTTTGCCTGATTTAATTTTACAGAAGGATTAATTAGATTACCGCTACGGTACGTAATGTTCTGTTGAATCTAGGCCAACCCAAACTAAATTGATTTTTTAAGTACATTTTAGTTACGCCTATAATTGCGAAGATCATTTGATTTCCCAGACCCGCACATACACCTTTGGAATATAACATTTGTTTTACCATTTCTTCCATGTAACGAAAGTCGAATGGTTTACGTTGGGACATTTAATTATTTAATAACTCGGTCCTTTGGCTGCAAACCAGGCGGTTATAACCTAACTGGTAGCTAAGGAATTTTTATATGATTGGGTGGCCTTTTTACATATACACAATCTTAATATAGAGTCGTACAACAACCGCTGGCGACTATAATTTGTTTATATTTTATATAGGCCTCTAAAGGAACTCTATAACACTAGAGCATGTAATACGCGTAGTGCATTTTTCCTTATCGAAAGCGCATCTATCGTGCGAAGACGTCTGAACCTTTTATTAAAGTAAGAGCTCGGAAAACAACTTGCATCATCGCATCGCAGTTTGTGGCAATAGAAGATACATTACCTTTAATGTCATTTAGTCTAAAGTCAGTATTGCAGAACACGAGAAGTTTATACAATTTATTCACTAATTTTATTTTGTTTTTAGCTGTAGATTTTATTTATTAAGTGATTCTCGAATTTCCCCTTACCCCGAACTCAACTTGAAACTACTTCGGTTTAACATACTACTTGCATTTTCCACACCTAGACCTTTCTGGTTTACTTTTATCATTTTCCATAGCGCCTGTTTCTGATTAAATCCCCTGCCCCCGCACACGTTTGGCGACCTGTACATAAGGTTTGAAGTCTGGACTGTCGTCCAGGAGTCTATATTAGTGGGGCTTCTTTGTCGCTGTCTGTTTAAAGTTTAGAGTTATGCAGTTGGATGCTGTTTATAGTCTATCCGTCGGAGAAGCTAAGCCGTTCTAGGTTCTAGTCCACCTAAGCGCCATGAACAACCAGGTGTTCAGTGTCAACAGACTAAATGGCGTTGCCCGCATGCAATCAGCGCAACGAACTCAAAGGCTCCAAATGTATTAATAAAACTTTACTAATCATGCCGAATCGGTACCAGCTCGAGATTTTTTTGTTAAGGGCCTAGTTTGAAATGATCAAGAAACGCATTCTAGGGCAATTTAATGCTAACAAATTTCTTTGCGGCCCGGCGCAAAATTGGTTTTCTCCCAACCCTCACATTCCCTGGCTTTTCGTATGTTCGGCACGCCTGCTCATGTTAGCATAGTTGTATTTCGTAATCCTGTCTAAGAAAAAGAAAAAACATATAAGTGGAATAAATATTGCCAAAACTAAGGCTAAACACCAAAAAGACATTCTGTCTTGCATCTAACAAAAACCATAAGAGCGTTTTTCATTTTATGTTCAGTGGATTTAAACCAACAAAAAATTTAAAAGTTTTTTAGATCAACGTTTTACATTCTATGAGTAGATATATACGTAATAATTAAAATTATAGATAAAAAAGTGCTAAATATACGTTTTAAGTCCAAAACATGCGTTTCATACAGACACTATATCACGCAAAAGTTGTTTTCTTTCTTAAAATCTGCTCTATTATCACACCCAATCATGATGATTGTTTGGCACATATGAAACTAGACAACCACAACTATATGTTTAACCACCACCATTTGTAAAACAAACTTTGCATGTAATGTGTTTATGCAAGATTGGGCCCTTAACACAATTGGTATATTTTATACTACGTGTATATAGTATATACTAGGTATGCACAATATAGGATACTTAGGTATTCTAGAATATTCTAGAATAATATATTTCGAAATTTCGAATCCTATTCTAGAATGTTTAATTGTTTATTTGAATTTGCTACGATGTGCAAATATTTTTCCCATTAAAAAATGGATACTGGGCAGTATATGAATATTAATTAAATGTACAAAACTAGCAATATGCCTTTGTACAGTGTTGAGACAAATTTAGGACTCAATCAACGTTCCCCAATAACTTAAGTTTTCATTGAAAAGTAAATTAAAATAAGTACTATAAATTCAATAAATATAATTACTAAATATTTTAGATTTTATTTTTTGTGCTAATTAAAAAACATAGTTGTTAAAGTGGAATAAATATTTGCAAAAATTAGTCTGTTTAGTCTTTAAATAACTTTTTTAATAATTGCGTCGTATTTAAAGGTGCAATAAACCATGTGATTAGCGCGGGTAAATTACCTACTTTCTTTGTGTGTGCGTGCGCTTTAAAAGACGAAAAAGATAACTAATCGTGCTTATTTATTGTCGCACGCGTGCTGAGATGTTGAGCTGATGTTTGCATAATTGGCTGAATGATTTTTGTTGAGCGATGAATCTCAACCGCGATTTTACGTTTTTAATTTCGAATCCTAACTATTCTTATTAAATTGCTTATAAAGATTCGAATCCCCAGAGATTCGAATCTCAAAGATTCGAAGATCTATGTTGTGCATCCCTAGTATATACAAATCAACTTTTTAATCATGTTCATTATACAGCATATATTCTTGTTCGAGGCGTTTATGTCAGGACTAGGGCTGCGAAAAATTAACGGTTAACCACGGTTAACCGTTTTTATGGTTAACCGTCACGTCAAATTTTAACCGTTTAACCGTTTTTTAACGTTACTTTACCGCCCACATTTAATTGGGCGTAATTGCGTTTTAATAATCTTCAAATTATACATAACTCCATTCACACGCTGATTGTTTCATTATTACGTAATATAAGCAACCATTCACACGTCGATTGTTTGATTGTCAACGTAATATACACACCATTCACACGTCGATTGTTTGATTATTAACGTAATATAAGCAACCATTCAGACGCTGATTGTTTGATTTTTAACTCAATATTACGCATTACAACCAAAGTTATACTATGTGTCTTAAGGTGACGTTTAAAAACTATAAAGTAACACATAAATAAGACCCGATAATGCCGGTAATCACGCGCGTTATTTCTTTGCTGTCCTTTACGGCTGCCTGAACTTTTGTTGCCAAAAACGGTGCCGACTTGATGGTAGTTTAAAGAAAATCGGTTAACGGTTAACCGATTATTTTTACATCAGTTAACCGTTTTTTAAATTAACCGTTAATTCGCAGCCCTAGTCAGGACCATGTTATCCGATATTTCAGAATGTTTCAACTCCAGTGTTGTTTTGTTAAGCATAAACTGATAGGTCCCGGAGTTAACAATCCAAACTAATTTTTTACATGTGCGGTAAAAGAAGCATAATTATAACAAGATAAATAAATTTTTACATTCTTTTATTTTGTACAATGTTGGCTTGTGGACTACCATTTTACCAAATCTGATCAAAATTGAAGTACCCTATTCAATAAAGCGCTACGCTCAAAAGAAACAAAATTTTTGGAAAAAAAGTACCGTAGTTTGGTTTTACATGACTCGGGGGAATTCCCTGGGTTTATCACCCAAAATGTTTGTGTTTGTATATCTAGACCAAGTTGCTCAACAAATCCCAAAGTTTCAAGGCAATTCAATTGTCCTTTCTGGTAGATGTCAAGGCAACATGTCATGCCTGTTAAACATATGACAAAAAAAACGGACAAAAACAATATGTCTCACTTTTTCCAAGAGACCCATAAAAGTAGACTGGAAAAGTTAAAAAAAAAATTGACTAGAGATATAATAGGCACAGATTTTCTAAAATAATATATTTTAAAAAACCTAGTGTATATGGTGGTTACCATTTATTCTCGTTTTCAAAACATGCCCTGGTTTCGGATTAATGAATTTAACATCCATTCCACGATCTCTTTCCAACATTGCAATTTCTTCCTCATACCGCTTGCGATTATCAGGATCTGATATTTCAACCGCATATTCTCTCAACAGATCTCGAAATTTTTCATCCTGTTGTATCATTTAAAAACAAAGTTTAAAATGTTTAATCGACAATTATGGTTAATGAATAAAAACTTAGTTTCCTCGTAAAGTATTTAGTTCAGCTATCAAAGCGTTAAATGATTTTTTTTAAATAACCAAGATTGGACGTCTGGGACGACTCTATGAACATTGGTCGATTTGGTGAACTTATATTTATATCCGAAGAGCACACAGGGTTCGAATTAAGGGATCTGGCTGTGGTTACGGCGCTTCAGAAAAGAAAAAGTTTTTTTGTCTTTCATGATGACCTTTTAAATCCCTAGATTTTTTTATACGGGCTGACACACCACTTTTTCAGAGGCGACACGCCACTTTTTTAGAGGTGACATGCCACTTTTTTTGAAGCGACACGCCACTTTTTTCAAGGCAACACGCCACTTTTTTAGAGGCACCACATCACTTTTTTAGAGGTGCCCACCACTTTTATAAAGGGGAACCTGAAGTCAATTTTAAGAATATCTTAATAAATGGAAAAAACTACGCTGATTTCAAAAATCAAATCAGTTTCTTCCAATATTTTTTTGTTAAAGAGTTATGAGCAAAAATGCATTTCATTTTATGTTAGGGGATTTCCCGTATTACGTCACTGACGTTGTTGAGATTTCGTGCCTATATGCATTGTACACAATCATGTGCCAGTTTAGAGGTGAATTAGTAACAGAAGCGCCTGCAGGAGCGTTGTATTTTCGTTTTTTTATGGAGACTTAGCATAACACTTGTCATATAGCCTAACTGAACCAATGTACGCGCGTGACAGCTTACCTAAAGCGCGCTCATTCAGGCCTGCACGATCCTGGACCTAAGCTGAATGCTGAGGTATACAGGTCTCGTATTTAAATGACTTTAGAATAATAAGTCCTAGCAATTTATATCATAAATCATAGAAGTGAAGACAGAACAAGACAAACTAGAACAGGAGGCAGTAAACTGTAACTGCCAGCAATTTATAGTTCTAAATAAACCAGCCATCAATCAAAGATCAGACTATGCGGTGGGAACAGCCTATTTCTTTCATGATTGTTGCTTTTCAATAATATAGCTATAATCTGCAATATAGACTAGCAATGTTATTATCAACCCCTAGGCTACAAACTGAGAAGTGTGAGGGATTTGGTATACATATGCATAGAAGTTGTAACTAATTTCTTTTGTTTTCTTCATTTCTAGAGTAAATTTAAGTTAATGTTGTAACACTAAAATGGATGACAGTTTTCAGCATTCTGGCATGGATGAAAGAAATTTTATTGTACACAATAAAATAACACAAATTCAGTCATATGCGTTTAAACCAAGGAAAACGTCTGAAAGTATCTTTGAAGATGCAAGCCCTATAGAAGAAAATGTTTATTTAGAAACATTACCTATTGACATGACTTGGTGCCGTTGCAAAAACTGTATTCTTATGGACACACCGCAAGAATGTTTATGCTGCATGAATGTACATGCATTTGTACACAAAATAACACCACACTGGACTTGCACTACTAAAAGCCCTTATTTTTCAATTATCTACTTGGATAAAGAAGTTCTTGAAGTTGCACTTGATGTACTGGGTTGATCACTATGTTTAAAATCATAATCAGAAAAATTAAAAACTGTTGGAACTGTATTTTTCACCAAGTGGTTTGTTTTCATCATCTTGGCCACTCCATTGGAGTCAAATACAATTTTACTATGATAATCCTTGTCACAAATATGTGCACTACACACTGCGGTTCTTTTTCCAGGTAGTTTAGAACGCTTGCATTGTTGTATCCATTGCTTCATCTGTTTTTTGTCGTTGTGAGGAAATCGATGGAAGAGCACAGGTGGATTGGAACTTTCGTGTGCTGTAATAGGAATTTGTACATCCCGGAGCAAAACAATATGCTCCAATCACTCTTCCTTTCTCTCAGTGGCTTAACTTTAGGCATTTTACAATATCTAATAAAAAGAACTAAATTGGAAAAGTGGTATATTCTTATTAACTTATTTGGGTAGTTAAGTACAGATCTATTATATATATTCTTCACTTACTTATCTGAGTGCTTGCTGTGTACTTATTGTCATACTACACATTGGCTACTCAACTGTGGATTAACTGGTTTATGCAATAAGTGGTATTCTCAACCAGTAGGCTAATGCTCAGTTTCAATAGCAGCAGACATTAAATGCACCACATACGCAACAGCAAAACATTATATAAACAGCCAATGTAAACCATGAAAGAAATAGGCTGTTCCCACCGCATAGTCTAATCTTTGATTGATGACTGGTTTATTTATATAAATTGCTGGCAGTTACAGTTTAATGCATTCTGTTATAGTTTTCTTGTTCTGTCTTCACTTTTATGATTTATGATATAAATTGCTAAGACTTATTATTCTAAAGTCATTTAAATACGAGACCTGTATACCTCAGCATTCAGCTTAGGTCCAGGACCGTGCAGGCCTTAATGACCGCGCTTAAAGTAAGCTGTCACCATGTACATTGGTTCAGTAAGGCTATATGACAAGTGTTATGCTAAGTCTCCATAAAAAAACGAAAATACAACGCTCCTGCAGGCGCTTCTGTTACTAATTCACCTCTAAACTGGCACATGATTGTATACAATGCATATAGGCACGAAATCTCAACAACGTCAATGACGTAATACGGGAAATCCCCTAACATAAAATGAAATGCATTTTTGCTCATAACTCTTTAACAAAAAAATATTGGAAGAAACTGATTTGATTTTTGAAATCAGCCGTAGTTTTTTTCATTAATTAAGATATTCTTAAAATTGACCTTCAGTTCCCCTTTAAAAGCGCCACGCCACTTTTTCAGAGGCGATGCGCCACTTTTTCAGAGGCATCAGAGTTGTGTATCTTTTTGATGACACATGCGAATGCGCTGGGCTCACGATAATAATAAAAGAGAATAAACTATTATTTTGTTGTAAAGTCAGCTATTAGTTCAGGATAGAAAGTAAAACTAGTTTCTAAACTTCGTAGTTCACACCTGTATACGCAATTAAAATTTTCCCATTTTAAAAATACTTTGATTAACTGTTGTTTACCACATTTAGTTTTACAAAATGATTCAGATCATCGTTACTTAATATCTTATTGATTCTATGCCCGGCTTGAATAAATTTATAATAAAAAATGCTATTTAAAATTCAAAACGGAAATACTTTATTATGCGATTTCAAATGCATCCCTACAGCCCCCAATTTCTATATAACCATCATTTATTTCATGCGAGTAACTAAGGCCGAATTGCGTCAGAACTATGCAAACCCAGCACGTAAAGTGGCACACAGACGGTGTCTCTTCAGTTGTGTTATAAGCAACCAGACTTATGGTTTTAATTCGGACCGATAGGTCTTCCCGGTTAAGCGAATTTTTACAGTTCTGACGCTTACTATTACAACTACACTCAGAAACTTTAATAAGTTTTTAACTTATAGCGGAACCTTACAATGTATATTAAAAAAATAATGGTTTATCCGCACTTTTGCACGAGTCATCAAAAAGATACACGCGTCTACTCTTTTCAACCTGGTGCAAGTTGGACCACAATTCTTTCATGCATGCTTTGCCAAGATTGTTTATTATAGTTAAAACCGGTAAGCTTGTCCAACTCTCACGTAACCACTATCAAATATTTGATTTCCGTGTTGTTTTGCATGGTAGAATTTCGATATTTGGAGGACCTCATACACTACACAAACTATCACAAATTGAAATCGCTTAACTCGCTGTAAGCATGGTAGCATTATACCAACGAGCGGGTTGGTGTTACCGGTACATTAAAACAGTGGTTCTCAATCTTTTTGACCTCGTGGCGCACCCGAGACCAATTAGGAAATGAAGGGGCGCACTCAAACAATTTAGGAAAAATATGGAAAATTAAAAGTTTAATTTAAATAATTTCATGACCGAATTTTCCACATAACGAAATTACTGTTTCTTGAGCGCTCTTGCTTTTCGAAAGTTATTTACTAAAGGTTATCCTTAAAAACACGTTTATGGTTTTACAGACGCTTTGTTACATCAGACAATCAACAGATACAATTTAACGATCTAAACAGGAATAATGAGGAAGTTTACTATAGAACTTGTTCCGCACAAAAATATATATTTAAAACTAGAACGAAATTACGCTTATTGGCGCAGAGCAATGACGTTTGTTACCACGTCCAATAATAAAACACGAAGAGCGTAATAGATAAAGCTTTCCTTAAAAAGCGCCGACTAATCTGTAAAATCTCATCTACTAAATAGCATTATTTAAAAAAAACAATTTAGTCAAAAAGGGCATAGATTCAAAGGCTAGAACTTTAAATCATCCGAATTTTTAACCTGGAAATTTTAATTATGCAAAACGCGTGAATTATGAAGTTTAGAAACAATTTTCACTTTCTGTTTTGTAATTGGAAGCACACTTTAATATATTAAAGAAATATTAGTTACTCTCTTGTATTATCATCAAGAGCTGAGCGCGTTCGCACAAGTCATAAAAAGATAAACGTGTCACTCTTTATGATGGGTGCAGATGCAAGTTGAACCATAGCTAAACAATTCTTACATATACGCTTAGGCGAAGTTTGCTTAATAAATTAGGTAAAAGGAAAATGATAAGATTTTCTAACTGTCATAAATACCCTCGCATCCACATATAAAACTTTTGCGTCAAATATATTTCTTTAACTAATTGATAAAAACAGGGGTGCTTTTTTGATATTATAAGCACCCTGTTTGGTTTTACTGGACACCCCGTTTAGACATCCCTATTCCGACGCCCCTGGTCGGTTGTGTCCTTGGGCAAGGCACTTGTTGAGTCCTTGGGCAAGGCACTTAATGGACTTTGCCTGAACATAGAGAATTAATGGGTTCTACTGAATTGAAGGAACGGGAGTATTCTATACAACATACTGCAATAGCTCCGGTAACCCGACGGTGGGCGCAAGGTGATCTGACAATTGCCCGTTTGTTAACCCCCATTGTTTTTCTATTCACGGGGATAAACATGAATATCATATCTAATCTTATCCTACCCTATTATAGGAGTATTTTTCCTTGTAAACAATTTTGTTATCTGTAATATGTTCTGTTTGGATTGTTAGTAAGGTTTTAAATAGTTAAGACAATTTGTATATCTTTTACTGGTATTTCTTATTGCAGCAAAAGAAAAAGGTGGAATGAAAAATATTGAAGCTGAGATGAATAAGCATGTACATTCAATAAAAGGTAAAAAAAACATTAAGAGTTATTTTTGCTTTTTTACGGGTAGGTAACACAATTGTTTTCAAGCTAAACCACAAAAACTTAAGCAAAGAACTTGGTTTATTGTGAATGTATCAAACATGGTCTCAATTCAGGGTTGGAATTAAGGGATCTCGAATTGCTATTCGCAAACAGTTTTTTAAAGTTTGCGAATTGCAGAATTTAACAAAATCGCGAAAATATAAGTTACTGGTACTGATTTCGCTAACTTTTAATAATAAATCCTCAACACGTTAATATACCATCAGTTGCATTCAACATAACATTTAATTTTACCTTGCCTTTGCATTATTAACGTACAATAATCATTTCTATCACAATGCAAAAATATTCATCATGCGTTAAAATACCTCGATTCCTTTATTTATGATTGGCGAGTTGCGACACACCCCTTTTTTCTAAGGCTTGGTTTGGTCGATATTCGTCCTATCCTACACGCATTAAACTTACGATATGTTTATTGCAGTTTATCATTACTACTAAATAACGGTACCGGTACTGTTTGCTTTATAAAATATCATTCTGGTCGTTTAAGGATTAGTTTGAGGAGTTCTAAAACCGCATTCTAATGCAATTTATCATAACCAAAAATTTTCGCGCGCGCCTATGCACGAAAACGTTTTTCTCCTAACCCACGCATTCCGCGAACCGTTTCAAAACCATTAATTGAAACCCTGCAATTATTTTTATTACTTGCATTGATAAGGGTGTAGTACATATTTATTGAACTGGGAATTTTAAGTATTGAGAGAGTGATTTTTTAATAAGTTAGACATCACTAGGTAGGCTAGTTGATTTAGATTGTCCGTTTTCACCCTAAAGGATGGTGGGAAAATCAAAAAGTTAGTTGTGTAAAACGATAAATGGTAATTGGTTGTGTCCTTGAGCAAGACCCTGGGCCTTACCTAAACCTAAATGTTCAATAAATTAAAAAAAAAAAAATCTTAAGTGGGGTTCCTCAAGTTATTTAGATCTGAAACAATATCCTATGTTGCTACGTATAAAGAAAGTTCTGGGTGACTCCAAATTAATAATTTAAGAAATGGGTTTTTACATTGTTATGCAATGCAGTGTAGGGTGTGTGACATGTGTGAAGTGTGGTTATAACCCAAGGATTATAATAGGAGATGGAAACTGGGCAAATTGTTGCCAGAGACCAGTTTACTTTTACGATCTAGACATATTTTATATACTTATTTTTTTCTGAATAAAAAAATCTATATACTTGATCATATTTGTTTACATTCAATTATATTTTAAATTTTTAGTGGAGGCTCTCCAGCCAGAAAAAAAAACAGTCATGATGTAGTTAATTGTAAAGAAATATGGTTGGAATAGAAAAAAAGAAATAGTTGGTAGAGGATTTTACGGTATGGGAAATTATACAACTAAAATAATTCCACTGGAAATTTAGCATCTACCCATTTAAAACTTTGGGAGGCAATTTCATCCACCATCATTAATTAGCTAAAGATAGTGCAAATTTTAATCAGGCACCCCAGTCCAACCATACGGGGTGCTTATAATATCAAAAAGCACCCCTGTTTTTATCAATTAGTTAAATAAATATATTCGAAGCGAAAGTTTTATATGCGGTAGCGAGGGTTTTTATGACTTTAGAAAAGGTGATCCGTTTTCTTTAACGTTATTTATTAAGCATTCTTCGCCTAAGCGTGTATGTAAGGAATGTTTGGCACTGGTCCAACTTGCACCTGCACCAGATTGTAAAAAGCGACTTGTATATCTCTTTGATGAAGTGCCAACGCGCTAAGCGATGATAACACGAGATTAACTAATATATCTTTAATATATTAAAGTCTGCTATCAATTAGAAACAGAAAATGAAAAACTTCATAGTTTAAACCAGGGATGTCCAACATTTTATTGTAGTGGGCCGCATTGTCACTTAAAATAATTCAATGGGCCGCAAAACCTATTAAATTTCAAGAAAAATTGGTACAAAAGAAACAATTAAAAACCATTAATATATAATACTGTATTTCTGTTGCTCCCTTACTTATAGCCTGCTATTACTGCGTCCCTAAAAGCTGACTGATACATTTTAATTAGGCTAAGATTCAAATGTCAAAATACTACTTGGAAGTGAAAATGACTAGCGGGCCGCACAAAAATCTTAGACGGGCCGCAGGTTGGACATTCCTGGTTTAAACAAATAAAATTTCCAGGTTTAAAATCCCGATGATTTATAATTGTTTACAAGATTTAGCTTTGTTGGATCTATGTCCTTTTTGACTAAACTAATTTAAAAATAATGCAGTTGAGTTAAACCGATTTATGCGGTTTAATCGCCCCTTTTTCAAATATAGAAAACCGTATTTGCAATAAACAATTCTGGTTTTATTTATATCATTCTCCAATCAGCTGCGGTGATCAACACAATGTAATACCAAAATGCTCGTTGGTATATATCTACTCTTTCTTACAGCGAGTGATTTCTGTCTCGTGCAAGATATGACTATTTGTGCTAGTTTGTGTAATGTACGCGTCCTCTAAATTTCGAAATTCTACTATGCGAAATAACATGGAATTCAAATATTTGGTAGATGCTACGGGAGAGTTGAAAAAGCTTAAAATGCGTTTCCAAGTTGGAAAAGCTAACCAGTTTTAACTATAATAAGCAATGTTTGGCAAAGTTGGCATGTAAGGATTGTTGGGGAGTAGACAAGACGAGTGTATCTTTTTTGATGACTCGTGCAAAAGTGCTGAGTAAACGATAACAATAAGAACGAATAAACCATTATTTTTTTTCAATATATATCCAGGGATCTTTTTTTTCAATATATATCCAAAGATTTAGGAGCACTTCAAGTTTAATTACCAAATTGACCTGTCCCATTTAGCTTACACTTGTCCCATAAAAAATCACAATTTAATTTTCGATTCCCGAGTTTTCAGACCATGTGATTAACACACCATTTAGCGATTAGGTAATCACCCCTCAAAAGTCGTTCCTTATTAGGGCCAAAAATCCGTGCGAGTAATACTCGCGTGATTACTCGCGTAGCGCACGTCGTGCGAGTAATAATATACAATCGCTAGCGGTGTGCAAGAACCTAGATTCTTATAACGGCTAACCGATTAAAGAAAAAACGGTTAAACGTATGTTTAGCCTACTGTTCTCTCTAGCTAGTACTTAGTAATGGGAAGAACATGGGAAAAACGCGCGCGGCAGTGCGTCAGTAGTCCTGTATTGAATCTAGGTCAACTTAACCCTAGGTCAAACCGCCGATCAAAGCAATAAACACCGCTACGAATCTTTAAAAAAAGCGACGCTGTGGTTAGCAACTCCAAGACCTACAAAATTATAATACTATATTTAAACAGTTGTTACGTCATACAAACTACAGTTGGGAGCCATGTTTACTTGCATGGCTTGTGTGAGCTTCCACACGCGAGTGAATACTTACTCGCCCGAAATTTGATGCTTTTTGGCCTTGCTTATCATGGAAACAGGAATCGCCTTTCTTATTTCGTTGCGGTTTACATGAAGATACGCGTAAGATTGTTATTAACAAACAACATAGGCTACTCTGTCTTTCGAAATCGTTTTTTAATGTTGCACTCAAATTGTAATAATTACCATTTAATAAAACTAAGAATTAATAACCCATAGGTAAAATTGTTCAATTACCTAACTAATTGAAGCAGAGACGAAAAACCGGATTGGGATGTCATGTTTACTTCGCGTTCGACTTTAATATAATTTACCGATGAAAATTATTAAGTCGCCTTATTTTAAGATGTTTGTCTGTGCGTTGACAAAAGATATGTGATTATTTCACACGCTTTTGGAGTTTATTTTAATTTTATTTTACAACTTTATTATGACCCGATGCGAAGATTGCTTATCGGTCTTTATCATATTTGCCGCACAAAGATTGCGCCCGAGTGTTAACTCTTTTCAACTCGTCTCAGTTACCGCTAATAAATCCTTGTAACAAAAGCAACGGGCAACGAAATAGTAGGAATCTAATTTGCGCACGGTGGTAGATTAACACGGGTTGAACTCGAAGATATACACGGCGGTGAAGGATAGTGAAAATATCGTTTAGTTTGCATTTTTAACCTGTCCCGTCGGACAAGCGCTGCTCAGAATTTACTTGTCCCACGCTATAAATCACCTGTCCTGGACAGGCGGACAAGCGTGTATGTCGAGCCCTGATATCGTACAGTTCGGCGAGTATACGCCAGAAAGTAAAAATTAAAGAATTAAAGTTTCTAAGCCTAATTGTAATAGTAAGTGTCAGAAATGTAAAAAATCACTTAACCCGGTTAAGACCTATCCGTCCAGATTCGGGTGGCATACTTCTGATACAATTCGGCTTTGTTACTTACTTGCATAAAATGATGGTGGTTAAATACTAATGGGTGGTTGTAGGGACCTATTTAATATTGCATAATCAGGTATTTGTGGTTTTAACTCTAAATAGCATTTTATTACATGAACTTAGTTGAGCCCAGCATAAAATCCATAAAATATTACATAGCAATGGTTTCAGTAATCGTTTTGTGAAACTAATGTCGTAAACAACAGTAAATCAGGGTTTTTAAAAATACAAAATTTTAATTGCACAAACAGGTGTGAGCTACGAAGTTTAGAAACCAGTTTTACTTTGTTCTAAACTAATAGCTGACCTTATGATAAATTAGGTTTATTCTGTTTTCTTACTATCGTGAGCTTAGCGAATTCGCACGTGTCATCGAAAAGATACACATGTCTGTTACCAGGCGCGCCGTACGTACGAAAAGCCAGGGCATGCGAGAATTGGGAGAAAATAAGCCGAATCGGCATGATTAGTAAAAGTTTTATTAAATAATTTGAGGCCCTTGCGGTCGTCGCGCTTATTGGAATAAAATCTCCAGCTACAAACATAATAAAATTAGTGAATAAATTGTATAAACTTCTCGTGTTCTGCAATGTTAACTTTAGACTACAAATGACATTTACGGCAATGTATCTTTCATTGCCACAAAAAGCGATGCGATGATGCAATTTGTTTTCCGGCACTCTCACTTTAAAATTTGTTCGGACATCTTTGCACGATAAATGCGCTTTCGGTAAGGAGAAACGCACTATGCGTATTAGGTGCTCTAGTGTTAAGAGTTCCTTTAGACTCCTTTATAAAATATAAAATATTATAGTTGCCAGTGGTTGTTGTACGCCTCTTTATTAAGCTTGTATAAATGTTTATAGCCCATCCAATCCCATAAAAATT
>CH000225.1:460137-472398 GCA_000149265.1 Ciona savignyi | reverse complement strand
ATATATCCATGCGGTGCCTGTTTTTTTCTTTTTACATTATTTGTATGCTAGATCTAAAATTTGTTTCTAAATTTGTTTTCTAAACATATTTCATCAAAATTTGTTTCGAAATTTGTTTCAAAATGTATGTACAGTTTTATCAAAAGTCGTTTCGAGGGATGAGCTTATCCAACTGTTTTTATTTAATCTGAAACATTGTTAAAAAGCAACACAAGCAAGTCGTTGAAATTAGTGAAAAATCGGTTTAAAGACGAAGTTATGTAAACTCATTACAACTTATACACGCCAGTTCTAAAACTTATACCTGCACATATTTGTCCTTTCACTTTTAACGAAATGAATATACTTAAAAACAACTCATTACCTTATTTGTGCTGATAGCCAGAGGTCGTCAGTTCGAATACTACCAGTGGCAGGATGTTTCTTGCTACCTACACGCTTTTACTACCTTCATTAAACGAGTCAGGTGATCAGGTATAGGATAGGATAGGATAGGATATTCATGTTTATCCCCGTGAATGGGAAAATCTAGGGGGTTATCACACGGGCAATCATCAGATCACCTCGCGCCCATCGTCGGGTTACCGGAGCTATTGCAGTGTGTTGTATATGATAGACACGTTCCTTCAATTTGGTAGAACCCATTAATCCGCTGGGTTCAGGCAATGACCCGTAAAGTGCCTTGCCCAAGGACATAACCGTCTAGCTAGCGACCAGTTTCGCACGAAGTCACGAAATTTGTTTTAGAAACACATTTCATCAAAATTTGTTTCGAAATTTGTTTTCGAAACACATTTCATTAAAAATTGTTTCGAAATTTGTTTTCGAAACACATTTCATCAAAAATTTGTTTCGAAATTTGTTTTCGAAACACATTTTATCGAAAAATGTTTCGAAATTTGTTTTCGAAACACTTTCTTATCAAAATTTGTTTCAAAAGCTTAGCTTTTCGAAATATTTCCACAAAATCTGAAACATTCTTATTAAGAAACAAAAACAAGTAGTTGGAATTAACGAATCCACGCCAATTCTAAAATTTATACCACACATACGGTCCTATCAATTTTAACGAAATGAATATACTTAAAAAGACAAATTGTCAACTCTTTACATCATTTGTGCTGATAGCCCGAGTGTCGAAAGTTCGAATCCCCCCAGCGGCAGAATGTTTCTTGCTACATACACGCTTTTACTACCTTCATGTAACGAGTCAGGTGATCAGATATACGTAGTCACGTACGTTTGTATGCATTACATCATTTGTATTTAAATTCAAACTTTTTTGTCGAGATATCGTTTTAAAACATATTGAAAAAATATTTCGAAACATATTTTAATGGAATAGGGTTTTAAAATGTTTTATTAAATTTTGTTTCGCAATTTGCATTTGTAAAACCTATATCACCTACAATTTGATTTAGAAATATTGTTTTCGAAAAAGTTTTATCCAAAGATAACGTGTTTATAATTTGACGTGTGCGTCAATGGCGCGCGTTAGAAAAGAAAACGGAATATAGGGTTTATTGTTTGGGAGCAAGTTTACAAACGTGTTACCCAACCATTCTACCAATTTTAATGCACTCACTACAACAAACCGTCGATTTAGGCATAATAAAGATGTTTTATCTTAACCCGAAGCAAACATATTGATAATTTGACGTGGTACGAGTGCGTTAGTGGCGCGCGATAGAAAAATAAGGGAGATATCAGGTTTAATTTTTGGAGACACGTTTACAAATGTGTTATCCAATCATCAACCAATTTTCATGCACTTAGTACAGCAAATCGTTGATTTAGGTATATCAAAGCTGTTTCATTTCAACCCAAAGCGAACGTATTTATAATTTGACGTGATATGAGTGCGATAGTGGCGCGCGTTAGAAAAGAAAACGGAATATAAGGTTAATTATTTGGATACAAGTTTACAAGTGTGTTAACTAACCATCGACCAATTTTTCATTTGCACCTACACGCTACAACTAACATCGTTAAACGATTTAGGTGATCAGGTATACAAAGTTGCTTCATTTAAATCCAAAGCGAACGTATTGAGAATTTGACATAATGTGGGAGCGTTAGTGGCGCGCGTTAGAAAAAGTAAACAGAATATAGGGTTACTTTTTTGGATACAAGTTTACAAGTGTGTTAGGCAATCATCTAGCAATTTTTATGCACTTACTACAAAAAATCGTCGATTAAGGTATATCAAAGTTGTTTCTTTTTAACCGAAAGCGAACATATTAATAATTTGACGTGGAATGAGTGCGTTAGTGGCGCGCGTTAAAAAAGTAAACGAAATATAGGGTTCATTTTTCGTATACAAGTTTACAAGTGTCTTAACCAACCATCTACCAATTTTCATGCTCTTAATACAACAATTCGTCGATTTAGATATATCAAAGCTGTTTCATCTTAACCAAAAGCGAACATATTGAGAATTTGATATAATGTGAGTGCGTTAGTGGCGCGCGTTAGAAAAGTAACCGGAATGCAGGGTTCATTTTTCGTATACAAGTTTACAAGTGTCTTACCCAACTATCTACCAATTTTTCATTTTTACCTACACGCTTTTACTACCTTCATTAAACGAGTCAGGTGATCAGGTATACGAAGTCACGAAATTTGTTTTAGAAACACATTTCATCAAAATTTGTTTCGAATTTTGTTTTCGAAACACATTTCATCAAAAATTGTTTCGAAATTTGTTTTAGAAAACACATTTCATCAAAATTTGTTTTGAAATTTGTTTTGAAATTTGTTTTCGAAACACATTTTATCGAAAAATGTTTCGAAATTTGTTTTCGAAACACTTTTCATCAAAATTTGTTTCAAACGCTTAGCTTTTTGAAATATTTCCACAAAATCTAAAACATTCTTATTAAGAAACAAAAACAAGTAGTTGGAATTAACGAATCCACGCCAATTCTAACCAATGTTGTTTAAAATCTAACAAAAAAAATTCTACCGGAAATATGCGTAACAATATGTCCCTAAATCATGATTGTTACATTTGCGGCGTTATTGACAAATTGAATTGTTTGTGTGTTTAATTAACAACGTTTTGAAAATAAACAAACTAACGTTTAAACCAGCGTGGACTCGATCTTGGAGTCGGATTGGAGGCAAAGTATATTCGAGCCACGCGCGCAGCTCCGAGTGCTTATCATCTCAATATCGTCAAACCTTGCAACAGACATAGCCTGTCACTTACTGCTAATCAAATCGTATTGGAGTTAACAGCTACGAAGTTAATAATTACTTGTCCGTTTGTGTATCGAAGTCTTTAGTTTGTCGCAGAGTATAACCAGGAGATTAAACAAAGGTCAGGTAATCTGTGTATAATAAATGTATTCTTCACTCAATCATTAAAGCAGTGAGAACAGGTCTCCTTTTATGAATGTTTCCACTGGATTTGCTTGAGGGTCTTATTGGAATGATGTTCGGTGCTGTAATGTGTACTTTGTTCCTCCGAGAAACTTATTTGCTTCGATTTGAATGGTGGTCCATTATCAGTACGGTGGCTATCTGGGTTCCCGTAATTTGTGTATATGTCCATAATCGCTGGTATCGCGTGCTTGGCGACTGTTGACCCAACCATTGTGACAGCAGGAAACCTGGTTTTTAGATCTTGGACGACAACCACGTATTTTTGTCAGGTGTGCGCCTATATAATTCGATGCTAACATCCTGCCACCATTTTTTTTGGGGGGGAGGGTATGGGATCGACTTCATATGCTCTTTTGTTGGTAATCAATTGACAAGTGTGGCACGTATTTACAATTTTCTCCAAAATTGCGTTAATACCTGGAAACCAGAAGTGACTGCGTATTCGGCGCTTTACGCTGGTCACTCCTGTATGTGCTCCTTGGTGTGCTTTGTCAGCCGCATTTTCCACAATGGTAAAACAATCCTGTTTCTCTTCATTATTAAGTGATCCACAATGATAAGCTACTCCAATATTTTCCTGTATGGGCCGAGTTTTGTTCGGAACTTCGGTATAAAGCCTTTGTGTATGTATTCCATTATCGTTATTAACAGGTTGTCTTTTTCCGTCTCATATATGATCCGATTGAACAATGCGGATTCGGTGTATGGGTTGTACTGGAGCATCCAAACTTTTTTTTACAACTTAGTTGCTTCCTGTTGATATTCTTCAGGAAGTTGTCGCATTGGTATGCGGATTGGTTTCGAACGAATTTGAACGTCAGGAAGGCGGGCTTGAAGTAAGTTATCAGCTTTTACTCTTGGAGCGCATTTTCAGTCCTTTGAACTTTTTTGCACAACGCTTGGTCCACTTATTAAACATTATGTATTTTCTGGTGAGCTCCCTTAGGTGCCATGTGAGCTGCAAAAAGTGTGGAATGAAATCTGAGAATGATTGAACAAAGCATATGAAAGACATAACCTCATCTTTCGATTCGGGTAGAGTGGCTTCTTTGATGGCGGTTATCTTGGATGGGGCTGGCTTGATGCCGTTATGTGAAACTATCATGACCCAAAATAGTATTTCATTCTTCCTATAATTTATCCGGGTTCAGCGTAATACCGCATTGTGGCATCCAGCGGTTATCATGGTCGGATTCCGAAGCGCTTGCGATTATAATGTCATCGTGGATAAAATGATATCCTGGTATGTTACTGAAGATTGGCATGAGTGCTTTACTGAGTTCTCCCGAAGCTGGCTTGGCTTCCATCGAAAGCCTTTTATATCGCATAGGGCGATTCCCTGCGTGGAAACCCATGAGCAGGCGCAATGCTCGATTTAACTCTGGTGAAAAGCGGTTTTAAAATAAAGTTTTCTAAACGCTGGTGAAAAGCGGATTTAGAATCAAGTTTGCTAAATACCTTCCATCCCGACAGTTTCACCTTGATGTTCTCGACACGAGGGATGAAGATATTGGCTGACCTGATGGTTTTGTGGCTTCTCACATGCTGATTTTTAATCGTATTCCACCATTATCTTTGGAAGCGAGTACCGGATTGGATGTCCATGGAGCATTGCTTCTACCTACCTTTAGAAGCGGTTTCGGAGGTAGAATGGTATGGGTCTCGCTAGTTGGGCTACCGGCGGCACTTTCCTGTCAATATAAAAGTTCACTTGATAATCAGGTAAAGAACCAATACCCAGAAATGCAGCACGGTATTTGGTGATGATGCGTTCCTCAAAGGTATCCATTTGATTATGTGGACCCGCGCATCAGAGTATTTTTGGTCCGTGCTTCGTATAGATCGCCACTGTAAGGGGTTTCTACGTTACCTTTTATTACATAGAAGCTTGCTGCGGCGAAAGCATCTCCAAATGTCACACCCCCTTCATAATATCCGGAGCATTTGAGGGGTTTCGAGCCATATATGACCCTATTTTTGTTTTCGTTTCTACAAGCTGCAATCGAAGTTCCGCCGCTGTTTCTCTACACATTACACCAATGTCAACCCCCGTATCATCGAATGCTGGAACCACGTGTTCTTTGATCCCCACCCTGACCTGATATCGTGACTTTTTGTTATTTCCCCGCTCTCTTTGGTGTGTCGCACGATGCATCTTGATTCTATACTCGATGGATTTTGGCTTTTTGTTTTCTTTGACCGGGATATTTGCTTCTTAATTCAGTGGATAAAGTTGAAAGAATTTTCTCTGGCTTGCTACACTCTGAGAGCTTGGTTCAACCCGAAGAGTCGTCCTTCTACGGAATTTTCTTTTATTGGCTTTACAGGTTTGTTAGCCCTTAAAATGACCAACGTTGTTGCTTGTAAAACATTGCATTTTATACGCGATGCATTTCTTACCCCCTTCACATGATTTATTTAAGCATGTTTTGCATTGTGACGTTGGTTGGCGTGTCCTGCGGGTTGCTAATAGAGTAGGTTTTACTCTCAATATATGCGACTCTCTGAAACCTTGTTCATTGGCGATGCGCTGCGCAATATGTGTGCCTGCCTCAATCTTCCTGCCGTTATCAAGCAGTTGGTGTAAGTTCCACTGTTTCTTGACTGCGTTAAAGCGGATGTAATCGTTAGTTGTGCCGACGACTATTTGATTTCGAATCATTATCTCAGGGACATTTGTACTCATCGTATGGGCATTTGAGGCGACATGACTAAGATTCATGTCTTATATTCAGGCCGGTTATTGTTTGTTGGTTTAGCCTTTCAGCAGAAGGGTTGCAAGTACAAAACTGGTCGCTACCTAGTCGGTTGTGTCCTTGGGTAGGGCATTTAACGGACATTGCCTTAACCCAACGGATTAATAGGTTTTAATAAATTAAATAAACGTGTCAATCATATACACCACACTGCAATAGCTTAGGTCACCCGACAATGGGCGCGAGAATGCCTGTGTGTAAAGTGTAAACCCATGGGCTTTTCCCATTCACGAGAATTAACATGATTATCCTACTGTGTAAACTATTTTAAAATCTCTTAATATTGGTAATAAATTATCGCAAATATGTAATACAAATTTAAATTGAAAGAATGTTTGATATTGCTGGATTGCGCGTTTTTGTAACGAAAAGTCCTGTTGTGGTAGGTCAGCTACAGAAGGCGCCGAAAAATACGTAATACATGGTAATCATGTATCAAAATTACTAATCTACGAAAGAAGATAGACCAAACTCGACTGTTTCTTAGGGTGCTAGCGCGTCTAACCGGCGAACTCTTTCGAAGTCAGTTGCTTACTGTTGTTTTTTGTCAATGCAGAGAGTGTTTCTTTAAACCAGGGATTTATTGGGTTAAAGTGTTAAACAAATAACTACTTCCTATTAAACTCATTAATTACGCTAAATCGACTGCGATAACTTCTTTTGGTAACGTCACATATTATTTCTATACTCGAGAATAATGTAATATAAACAACCTACTTTGTACAACCGGGCTACCGACGGAAAGTTGCAATCTAAACAAGTTATGTTTTACAGGTTTATACGTTAAAGCATAAAACTAATATTAGCATTCTGCACTCAAAATGTTGGAAAAGTGGATAAGGTCTAAAACTATTAAATTGTGCCTTTTTAGCCTTTTATTTACGGGCATTTCTATAATTTACTTGCTAGGAACACCGAACTCATCGCGGTAAGTTGAAAATTGTGTAAAATTGTACATAAGATTTCCCATGTATATCATAACTCATAAGAAACTTGGAAACAAAACAAACTCAAGATTTTCATATGGTGTTCTAGGTTTAAACTATTTTAGAGTACAAACTCCTTTATTCTTAGAGAATTCTAACTTACATGTGGAAAGTTTACCTCGACCTTCATTTAATAAAAAAAACGCTTGGAAAATCCCGCTGGACAGGAAATATAAAAACAGGCCATTTTCAGCAGTTTACAGGTCATCGCCGTTACCACTGAATTGGAAGATATACATCAAATTTCTAAGATCATTAATGATGTTCACCATGAATCAGAAAAAAATAACCATAGTTCACCCCAAGATATATCCACCAAAATAAAATAAGCATATGCAATAATAATTACACTATTATTGTAACGTGATTGGGGGCTCGTTTGCCGTGTATTGTTTTATACACTTTTATACAGTTTTTGTACATCTTTTTTACACCTTACAAACACCACCTATTTTCCTAGTTATTCGTTCACACTTTATATCACATTTAGATTATTTTTGCACTTTTCTTCATAGCGGTTCGTTAACACGCGTTTTTATTATATCTCTGGGTAATCAAGTGATTAACGTGGGCCTCAGTGCAGTGATAATTTCCATGCTGGTGTTATCGGCGCAATTTGTGTCCTAAGATTCAGTTTTCTCTAAGATTTTAAACGATCGAGACGTATTTTTATGATGAATCCGCTATACCAGTTTTATGTGTGTTTGAATACCCGGAATTTTAATAAATCTAATACATAAAGCCTTGGTGATTGTTTTAACGGTATAGGCCGTTAAAAAACGACTTCTTGGACCATAGAGAATCAGTAACAAATTGGCAATCATGCTAGGACGCTGTTACCGCAAAATCTACTTTAACTAAAACTATCAGTGGACCGATTTGCTCACGGAATGAGCAGGCAGTGACACCGATCGTTTTGTAGTTTGGTGAAATGGTTGGGAAAAACGAGATCAGAACAACGATATTTTTTTCACGTGCCATCGTAATGAAACATTTATACTTAAATTTATACTTGGGCTTGCTGAACAGAGAGGACACCTTGATTTTATATATTTTGTCTGCTTGGTTGTAGTTTTAAAATGTCTTTTAGCTTTTTAATGCCCGTTTATACGCTTGACAAAACCTCCCATGTTATCATTTTATTTACCTCTTACTACGACGGCATCAGCGCTAACCAAGGTGTTCGTCGTCACATGGTAATAACAGTGCCGATTTACGATGGCAGGTCCAGAAAAGAGATAACTGTATCTTCGAATTAAACTAACGGGTTTCAAATTCTATTCTTAGGAACTCAGCATTGAATCCGGTTGACGATTTTAATATGATTCAGGAATTTCACATGGACAATAAAGGTGAATATAATTCATTAAAGCATATACACAGCAATATAGGTAAAAGTTATTTTTAACCTGTATATACAAACCAAATTTTGCTCTCGGTTTTATCCGTACATTATCAATTTTTTTAAATAAGTGTAAGTGTTATTGAACCGAAGGGGTTCGTATTATCCTACTGTGTTTAAGTTTATTTACCCTACCTTTTAAATTGTTATGAGGGTAGTTTAGTGGTTAAATTAAAACGTCAAAAATATTTTCCTCACAACAGGAATATAATAAATTTATTTTAATATAATACATATATATTAAAAATGCCAACAAAAGCACACACAGTAAAATCCAACATACAGCAAAAATATACTTAGGCAAATTTGGTCCAAACTTTAGCTCATAATCCGAAAAATTTCCCTTTACATCTAAAATACACCACCATACCTAAAATAAAAGAATCGACATTGACTTGTAGGGTTTCGTCAAAATAAATTGTTCTTTGTGTCTGTTGCTTGTCACTTCTAGTCAGACGATTTCACTGAAGGTTATTTTGTTCTTGCTTATAAACTGCCACGACAAAATGCATACGGTCTAACTGAATCGATTTCGTCTTTGTGTTTGCTAGATGAGTTTAATAGACTGTCCAACCGTTAGATGTTGATCTTAGACTCTGAATTCGTTAGTCAATATTAGGCTGACATTTTATTAGAAGAGTTTAAACTGTCATTTCATTAGACCATTTTAGACTGATTTGATTACACCACGTTTCGGCATAGGCGGATACACGGACAACAAAGGAAACACAGCATGAAGGGGATTAGTTATTAAATGTAACGGTGGTGACACGGTTTAAGCCGATTTACAGGCTAAGAGAAATTAGGGGAAATAAATCGGTACAAGTCATCCAAAAGCAGGAAATATATGTAAGAATGGCGAAATTACTACAGACGTTTATTTTGTTTTAAAATATTTCAAGGTATTTGCAAATATAAAGACAGTAAATATTAATTTTAACCCTTTAGCTACTAAACGTAATTTTCAGGTTTTTGTTAAATTTTATAATCAAAGTGCTTATAAAACAGGCAGTGAACAATAAATAGGGTATTTATTTGATTAAGCTATGTTTAAATCTCCCTAACCTGCCGCCTTATGCAAATATTAAAAATAGCCACATTGTTACTTTATAATTGCGTAAGCCATAAGTTTTAGAAATTGAATAATCTATTTAATTTTACATAATGCCGTAAATGTCATAGGAACATATTTATATATACCCTTTGGTTCGGAAGGAAACGCAGATTGTTTTTAAACTCTAGGTAATTATTTACCTTTGGCACATGACCGACATGCCGTTTTACGATTTTTTGTATTTTTTCTTTGTCAGGTGACAGGCATGTCGTGTCGCCCGTTCTTCAGTAACAAAAGATTTTTCATTTATGATGTAAAAAAACAACAAAGAGAATTGCCGATAGATAAAAATTACAAGGAAATACCAAGAAGTTAGAAAAGGCAAAACCAACCATATATACATTAATATTACTCGTATAAAAAAGCTGGAAACTTAATATAAAGTAGATACAGATTCTGAATACAAAAAAATGTGTTTAGTGAAATCTTGAACAATTCAATTGCACTAAGATTAGTGAACAGTTTCAATCGAATTGAATGTTTTTAAAGGTGTTTTGCTTTAACTCTGCAGCCGAAAATTCTGAGTGGATTTCGCTATAGGGAAATTTATGTCAGACCCCAGATATAAGCGCGACCGCCGTTTTTCGAATTTTCGGCACCGATTATTTTTTGATAGCTGATATTTTGGGACTGGTAAGGATTAGTTACTTCAGAATTTAAAGAACGGTAGATAAAAAATGAACTAGGATATAAAAAACGGACCCTACTAACCCCAACGACATAGCATACCTATCAAGCGTCTGATAAAAAAATAAAAAGGAAAAAACGGGCAAAAACAATATGTGGCCCATTGTCCAAATGGAAACCATAATAATCTTAAAAAATACATGTTTAAAAATGTCCTAGTTTAACCTGAAAATATCCCAAATGTGTAATAAAAGCATATTTTATATTAAACCTGCTACCATTCAGCTAAAAAGCATGCTATTTGTATGCTATGTATTTATGCAAGCAGTGTCCTTAACCCATTGTAATGTATTCTAAACACCTTAAGTATGTAGTTTAAGATGTTTACTCCGGTTACTCGCGTGTCGATTTACTCGCCTTACTCGCGTAAGCCTCACACGCGAGGGAATCCTTACTCCCCCGAAATTTGATGAATTTTTGGCCTTGTAGATTTTCTGGATTTTTCGACGGATGGAGAATTGCTGCAGAGACTGATAAAACAAGGTCAGATGCTGCAAGTGCTCTTTACGTATCATCTTAAAACCCTCGAAAATCAACCTGACGATACAGACTTCTTTAAACGGCTGGGAATGACGTTACAGGAGTAAGTACTGTTTTTTTTTGGAAAATTTACTAAGCTATTTAGATATATGCGCATTGAACAGTTAAACGCACCTTTACATTTGATTTGTGTCTTGAGTCCATGTATGTCATTTGCTGGATTATGATGTTTAGAGACAATTATTATTTGTAAATCATAATTTTGTGGCATAATAATTGTCCATTCTCTCATTAGAGGTAATTGCATCTGATAACTCACATGCCCTAGATTTGTCTAAAAAAGAGTAATACCCTATAGACTTTTGAAAATAATTATTAACTTTATTTCAGCATTTTATTTTCCCATTTCCCCCAAACCTAATTACCCAAATTTGAATTAAAAAGCCGTTGGTGCTATTACTAAAGATGTCAAAAAGGTAAACTTTTTAATGTACTTAGACGAATTTGGGGGCTATATTTTTAAAACGCTTAACAATGATGTCCTGTCAAGCCGTAATCCGCGCGGTACGAATCGTAACCAACTGTAACAAGTAGGCTTTTAAATCGAAATAAACTTTACATACGGTTATTAGATTAATTACCATGTAGTGGATATGTTAAAACCTCGAATTCAATTCCGGGGGAATATCCTAGACTCACAAAAACCTCGTAAACTTTTTCTACAGCATTTTATCTTCTCCAGATTATATATTTTGTAAGTCATGTTTCTTTCATCACCAAGTATAGCGCGTTTATTTTGTCCGTCCAAAAAAAAGAGTTATCAAATTGGAGTAAAACTTTTAGCTGTGATATCTAACATGATCTTGATATTGTAGCGAAACTTGGAACAATTCAGCCAAAGAACAATTCACTTGATAAATTTAAATTAACTCTTTCAGAGCTTTATTTTTTTATCGATCATGGCGTACAACATAATTTTAAATTAACTTTTTACATTACATAGATAATTATTTTGATTTGGCAACTCCTGAACTAATCGGTCAATGCGTGCAGAAACATAACTGTAACTAGAGAGTGTCAACCATGTGTTTAATCACCACTATTTGTAAAACACATGTTGTATGCCATATATTCATGCTACAGGGTCCCTAGCCACATTTTGTATTTTATACACTGTGTATGTAGTTATTGTTTCTGCAAGCATAAACTCATGGGTCCCATAGTTATCAAACCAAACTTCTTCTCCATGTGTAGGTAAAAAGAACAATCGTGATAGGTTTACAAATATTTAATCACAAATGTTTTAAATTAAAGCTTTTTTTAAGTGCTGTATTGAAATAAAGCTAAATTCCTAAAACAGTTCGATTTAGTTTTCATGGCTTCGGGGAATTCCCCCATGGGCTTGGTAAATAAGTTTGTGTTTTTACATATGTGGGTCATGTTAACTAT
>CH000225.1:449812-460037 GCA_000149265.1 Ciona savignyi | reverse complement strand
TTTAAGTTTTAATCCGAGTTCCCCTAGATTTATCACCCACAATTTTGCTCCTGCGTATCTAGACCATGTTGTCTAACAAATGACAAAGCTTTATTACTATTTTATTATTCCTTTTGGTAGATGTCGGGGCGTCATGCCATGCCTGTCACAATCATGATTTGAGAACAAAATCTTATTTTTTAGGGTATTTCCCTAAATATTATTTTTCATTTTTTCTAATTGTTAAACTAGTAGGTAATGCACTTACATTCCACCAAATTTGAATCAGATTGAAGCAACCGTTCAAGCGCTATGCCAAAAAACTAGTTTTTTTAGAAAAAAAATACAGTTTTGGTTATTAACGTCTCTGGGGAATTACCCTAGATTTATTACCCACAATTTTGCTCCTGCGTATCTAGACCATGTTGTCTAACAAATGACAAAGCTTTATTACTATTTTATTCTTCCTTCTGGTAGATGTCGGGACGTCATTCTATGCCTGTCACAATCATGATTTGAGAACAAAATCTTTTTTTAGCGTATTTCCCTAGATAATTTTTTTTATTTCTTCCAAGTGTTAAATCAGTGCCTAATGCACTTACATTCCACCAAATCTTATTCAAATTGGAGCAGCCGTTTAAGCGCTATGCCACAAAAATCTATTTTTTTCATAAAAAATACCATTTTGGTTTTTAACCTCCCAGGGGAATTCCCCTTGACTTATCACCCAAAATTTGGTTTTTGCATATCTAGACCATCTTGTATAACACATGGCTAAGTTCCATTACGATTCCGTTATTCCTTTTGGTAGATGTCGGGGCGACATGCCATGCCTGTCACAATCATGATTTGAGAACAAAATCTTATTTTTATGGTATTTTCCTAGGTAATTTTTTTATTTCTTCCAAGTGTTAAATCAGTGTCTAATGCACTTACGTTCCACCAAATCTTATTCAAATTGGAGCAGCCGTTTAAGCGCTATGCCACAAAAAGCTAAATTTTTCATAAAAAATACCGTTTTGGTTTTTAACTTCCCAGGGGAATTTCCCTTGATTTATCACCCAAAATTTTGGTTTCTGCATATCTAGACCATGTTGTCCAACAAATAGCTAAGTTTCATAACGATTCCATTATTCCTTCTGGTAGATGTCGGGGCGCCATGCCATGCCTGTCAAACCTTTGACGATAAATAAAGAAAAAAAAACGGACAAAAACAATATGTGTCCCAATTTTTCAATTGGGACCCATATTTACTAGAGAGTGTCAACCACGTGTTTACCACCACTATTTGTAAAACACATTTTGTACGATGTATATATATTTGTTTTTTAACCTCCCAGGGAAATTTACTTGAGTATATTACCCAAAATTTTGGTTTCTGCACATCTAGACCATGTTGTCTAACAAATGGCAAAGTTTCATTGCGATTCCATTACTTTTTCTAGTAGATGTCGGGGCCACAATCCATGCCTGTCACAATCATGATTTGAGAACAAAATCTCATTTTTAGGTTATTTCTTTTATTTTTTTTAATTCTTTTAAGTGTTATATCAGTGGCTTTTGCACTCACATTTTATCAAATCTAATTGAAATTGGAGTAGCCGTTTAAGAGCTATGCGCAAAAAAATCTATTTTTTTAAATAACGTTTTGGTTTTTCACCTCCCAGGGGAATTCCCCTGGGTATATTACCTAAAAGTTTGGTTTCTGCATATCTTTATACAGTATGTAGTTTGTTGCTGCAACCATAAACGCATGGGTCCCATAGTTAGCAAACCAAGCATCTTTTCCATGTGCCGTTAAAAAAGAATATTTGTGTCAGATTTACGAACATTTCACCAACTATTTGTAATTTAACCATTTAGAAAAGAGATTATTTTTGCGCAGTATGCGCGTTTTTTATTATTTTTTATTTTTACCGAGCCAAGTTTCGAACCCATGGTGTGCTCGTTACTCGGATCGTTTTTTTTGTATAGAAATAGGTATATGTATAGGTCGCGTTAACCAATTGGCAATACGACCGTATGACCGTATAGTATGCGCGTTTTTTTACCGAGCAAAGTTTCGAACCCATGATAGGCTCGTCACTAGGACCCTTTTTTGTATAAGACTCGATATATATGTATCGGTCGCGTCAACCATTTGGCCACCCGACCGTATAAGTAGTATGCGCTTTTTTTCTTTTTTTTTTACCGAGCTAAGTTTCGAACCCATGATGGGCTCGTTACTCGGACCGTTTTTGTATAGGAGTAGGTATATGTATCGGTCGCGTTAACCATTTGGCCACACGACCGTACAGTAGTATGCGCTTTTTGACCGAGTCCGCTTTGTAGTGCTCTAACGCCTCGTGTGTTATAGTTAGGGCAAGATGTTCAACACTAGAGTGGTTCGAAATAAAATTTCCAAAATTTCCAACATTTCTGAAATTTTTATTTTATGATGACGTCACTCTCTGGGTGTCCACGTCATATTCTTTCTTATACATTGTTATACAGTTTTTGATTTGTTGACAATACAGCCTAACATATTTTTACAAATTTACTCAGAAACACATTTCCTTAAATTATATTATAATTTTGGTTTGATGACGTCATTAAAACAACAATACGTCACCAATTTCATGTTACAGGTCCACCCACCCCAAAGTTTTTTTTTATAATAAAAAATGTTAGAAAAAAAATCCAATCAAGCCCACATTGCTTTTTCTGACAATTTTTTTTAAATAAAATATAATTGAAGTTTTTGGGACAAATTGCAGACTATAACAGTAAAGATAGATTCTACTGCCATGGAGATATTAATTAAAATAAAAAAATTTTAGGATAGTATTAGTAAAAACATTTTTTGTGAGACTTTCCCCCCAACATTAGACAAAAAATCAAAAATCAAAAGAAAAAAATGATTGTTAATTTATAATGAACACAAGTTTTAAAAGCCAAAATTGGGTATCATTTTTTAAGGGATTAAGCTTCATATAAAGAGGAAGGCAATATAGTAAATATTTTTATAGGCAAAATTTTCAACGTGAATATATATTAGATATACGAATCGATTGATAATTACAAGGTAAATAAAAAATAGTGTGGCATCCCATGCCCATTTTCGCCTGTTTCCGGGAAATATCTAGAAACTGAACCCTATAAAAACGCACTATTACAGAAAAAAGGCACAATGTGTATAAATTTGAAATGTTTAAAACAGGGGTTCTTAACCGGTGGGCCATGACCCACTGATGAGTCATAGAAGCATTTGGAGGTGGGCCACGAAGCTTTTTGGTTAATTATGAAGTTGGTGAAAATTTTAGTTTCATTCGTTAGATAAAGAAAAAAGTATGAGTTAAAACTAAACAAACTAGAGTGTCAACAAGGTGTATATGTAGGCCTACCTATTTATAGTTATAATTTTGTACGTTAAATGATTATGCAAGCCGGGTTCCTAACCATTATTGGTAAATTCAATAAACCGAGTATAGGCCTATATTTTGTTACCTTCTGAAACAGAAACGGATGGGTTTCTGAGTTAAACAACCATACTTGGTTTTCATGCTCAATAAACAGTATATATTTCTGTCAGATTTGTACACTTCTGGACCATTTTATCCGACATTTCTAAACATTTAACCCGATTGTTACAGTGTTTTTTTTATGCAAGCATAAAATGACGGGTCCATGAGTTACAACAACAAACTTTGTTTCAATGTTTAATTAAAGTAGTATATTTTGTTAAATTCTTGTACATTTACACCTTTTTAACTTTGGAGTGCGTGGTATTTCCCTTGGAAAATGGAGAAAAGTGGGCGTTTTTGTATTTGTGGCACCTCTAATATAATATATATTTGTTTTAATTTAGGTCTAAAATATTTTATACTTTAAACGTCGTTGTTTTGCGTTTGATGTTTTTCTCACGTGTTTTATTACTTTTTACGTAATTATCACCTTGTACGGGCCTTTGTATTTTTGCCGTTTAAATCATTAACATAGTTTTTCCACCTAATTCCCCGCAGTTAGTCAAACGTGCAGATGTGAAACGTCTGGCACGTAAACTTTTCGCACCTTTTAAATTCCCTATATATTCTGTAAATTTGAATAACCTATTAATATAACCTACAATAACGTACTTGAGATAACTTGCGTGATGCTAATAACGTACTAAGTAACTTGTTTCGCGAACGTAACTTTATATTGAATGAGACGCAGAATACAACTAAACCGAATCAAGAGTTATAGACTTCGAGTTTGAGATCTAGACATTACAAATCGTGGCTACTGTAGGCATTCTGTATAGACTGAGCAAGCTATGCCAAGTTCAAAGAAACCAGAATAAAGATCTCTATGGAAAAGCGACGAGCAGAAACAACTAGCCAACGCTCCATCTCAAAGAAAGCGCGAGCCCACACTATGCCCTATTTAGCACCAACAGATCCAACGTCACCTTCTCCTTTTGGGAGATGTCCCAGAGACATTGTATTACAGTCACAATTTTTAGAGGACAAATCTTATTGTTAAAGTATTTCCCAAAGTAATTTTTTTTGTATTTGAAACATCATTATGTAACATTTCACCACATGTTATCATAGGGTATAATTACCACTACATGTAATCTCCCACATGTAATCTCACATTAGGGTATAATTACCTTAAATGCACCTAAATTCTAGATCGTGTTGTTTAACAGTTTTTGAAGTTTCAATCCGATTCGACGACTTCGTTGTGTAGATGTTGGTGCAACATGTCATGCTAATCAAGCGTTTGACGTAAAAAAGACAAATAAACAAAAATAAAATTTGTTTTGTTTCCTAAAAGGGGGCTATAAAGTGTGTTAAAAAAAACCAGGGAAGTTATTTCGTAATAAAAATAATAATGGTTAACATGTGGTTGACATTATCTAGTTTACAATCACATTGACTATCAACAGGTCGATTAGCTATGACATCGAAACGCTATATTCAGCCACATTTCGTAAAAAAAACAACAGGAGCTTGAAGATCTGAACGTCGTTGCCGTTTCCATGATAACAAAAAGCCAGGTATTTTAATTTTTTAATATTTTGTACAAAAGTTTAGGTTTGTGGAACTGAGACAGTGATTACATGTACCACATGCTGTCGTGACGTTATAATTTCCGGTCTTCAGGTCCTTAAAAAGTTATCTAATATAAAAACGGGTTATTCAATTAGGTTGAAATATTAAGTAATTCTAACGGGCACTCCTTTAGTTTGCATCGACCTTTAATTTTACAAAAAAAAATTAGGGAATAATCTTTGTTTTTCTGTATCTTAGAACTGGATAAGATAATTCTTTTTAAATTTGTGTGTGAAAAGCAGATAAAATAAAACCGAAAAATACAAAGTGAACGAGAGAGACCGGGTGATGCTTTATATTTAAAGTTGGGAAAACGTCCCAATTGATGGTAAGGATGACTATCAATTATTTTTCCCCTTTCTTATACCTCTATTATTCATTTTATTTTAAAACAAGATTCCATATCGATATCACTATTATATAACTGTTTCACAGTCCAGTGATATTCTTCTGCTGTGCAGTTAATTGTCGATGTTTATTGATTTTAATTTTAAAGTTTATTTATGATGTTTTTTTCCATGTCTTGTCATTACTGTAACTTTGATTTTTACACGTAAGCTTTATAATTTACCTGCTTGTATAATAGTTACAGATTACCCTATTTATTCGGGACCTTGATTTATTCGGGACCAACAAATAAATGTACTGTGCAACATATAACTGAGATTCGTTTTTTTGGTTGTCCTAATACAGCATATTGCCACAACTCTAGAAAATGTTCAACTAATTATTCCCCCTAACTCTCCAATGCAATCTGACCTCACGAAAACGGCTGTCACTCAAAATCGTGACATATAGGCATTCTTAGATTTTTTTACAATCAAAAATTGAAGGTTGGATCTGCAACCTAAACTCACATAGCAAATGCACAATGAACACTTATTTCACAAAGCAAAGTTCCACTATTACAAAACTTAACGAGACTAAACGAGAACACTGGCGCGCAGCCTATAGCACACGCTGCTTTCAACCAAACAAACATTGAAGAAGAAGCACCACTTAGCTGTTACTCAGTAAAACACTCGTTTAAAAACCATAACTAAGGAAGGGTACCACTCGTCACAGCCTGGGACACCTCCACAATTATGGAAAGAGTAGAGTGTACAACATAAAACTCGGAATGATAGCTATGACTACGAGTCAGAACTGCTTCAAATTTGTTCCATTATTAACATACTTCTGAAATTATTCGAACGCCAGTGGCGTTATTACAAGGGCAATCGTCAGAAAAGCACAGGGCGTTTTTACACGGGCAATGGTCCTAAAACTCTCCTGCAACCGGCACACTCACCTACAGATCTTTTCGGTCGGATATTATATATTATTTATATGTGTGCTATGAGCCAACGTAAAAGTCTGCGGTGTGAACTTATCCTTAGTTTAACCCATTTGTCCATTGGGTTTAAGTAATGCCCGCCAAGTTCTTTTATTGTGTTATTACTTATTTTCGATACTCCAGATAAGCTTAGGCCTATACATCTTACATAAGGAGCATATAACCAAACCTCAAACTCGATGAATTGGTATTTTCATTCCAGATACACGAACTACCAGTTTGTTCGCATTGAGTCTGCACCTGCCGGACTAGATGCAAGATTTACCAAGAACGGTTTATCCGGAATCATCAAGGACATATTTCTCCTGAGAAATTGCGATTACATCGTAGTTACGTTTTCATCGAACGTAAGTATGTGTGTGTGTGTGTGTGTGTGTGTGTGTGTGTGTGTGTGTGAAACAAGTGGTTGGATTTAATTAAGCATCTAAAATTTTTGGCGTTGCTAATTTGGATTACTCGTATTACACCAACGGCGGCTTAGACATACTTCACGAAGCAATACTACAACACAACCCTCGCAAAGTGTGTGAACCACCTAACAACATGGATTGGAAGGCACAAAAAGATAACAACAAAGTTTGTGAAATGACAATGAAATTAGGAGATCGTATTGTCAATATACCTTTGCTAAAGAGAGGAATTTTACTCGGAGGGAAAAACCAAAGAACAAACAAAGTTGGTTTGTACCCAGCGTACAAAATTAAATCCATTTTAAGGCCAGTGTTGTATCCAGGGTTGGATAACGATTCTGTATAACTGTTAGTTAGGGGCATGCTATTTATACGCCACCCTATATTTGTATATACAGAGTTCGTCATACATCCAGTATTTATATATATATATATCCAGTATTTATATGCATTGCTATGTTCCACCATTATACAATTATACTGTTTATCGTCTGTTTACTCCTTATATTAATCGTCCATGTTTTTAAAACCTATTACAATTGTAGCCGAAATAAAACTTATTATAACCTTGCAGCATATTTGTATCAAATTCTCGAATTGCCATTATTTGTTGTGTATTTTCTGTTTTTTAGGGCGTCTTATGCCAAACTTTGTTGAAAGAAACTGTTACTGTGCATCTGTGTAAACTTTTTCTCTAATTTCCTTAGACCAGGGATGTCCAACCTTTTATTGTAATGGGCCGCATTGTCACTAAAAATAATTCACTGGGCCGCAGAACCTATTAAATTTCAATAAAAATGGCAGGGTTTAAATTAATCGGTTTGAAATGATAAGGATAAGGAGAGCGCGAAAAAAATTTGGTTATGATAAATTGCCTTAAACGACCCAGAAAGATATTTATTTCATAAAGCAGACAGTACCGTTATTTAGTAGTACAGTAATGATAAATTGCAATAAACGTAAATTCAAAAGGGGTGTGTCGCATCTCGCCAATCATAAATAAAGGAATCGAGGTATATTAGCGCATAATGGCGATTATTGCCTTGTGATAGCAATGCTTATTATACGTCAATAATGCAAAGTAACGCCAAGGTAAATAAATAATGTTATGTTAAAGGCAAACGATGTTATATTAACGTGTTGAGGATTTATTATTGTGCGCGAAACCAGTACCGGTAATTTATATTTTCGCGATTTTGTTAAATTTTGTAATTGGCGATCTTTAAAAAACGGTTTGCGAATAGCGATTCGCGATCCCTTAATTCTATCCCTGAATGGGTACATAAAGAAACAATTAAAAGCCAGTAATTTCATCTTTAAAAAAGGGAACAAATATCACACATTATAGAAAGAAACAAAAACTTATTTCTGCAATACAAAGTCAATGAGGTAAGTGTTAGTCGTCAGTCGGTTTCTTTCTGCAGTTTTGATGTTTACTGCGTCCCTAAAAGCTGACTGATACATTTGAATTAGGCCAAGATTTAAAGTTTAAAATACTACTTGGAGTAAAAATGACTAGCGGGCCGCACAAAAATCTCAGGTGGGCCGCAGGTTGGACATCCCTGCCTTAGACCTATAAATCGGCTTTAATTTCCACACCAGTTCTTTTTCCTGACTAATTCTCCTCCTAGTCCGGCCTGTTGGTCTAACGGTTAAGTGCGTCGCCTTTCAATCGAAAGGTTGAAGGTGCGAAACTGGTCGTTAGCTAGTCGGTTGTGTCCTTGGGCAAGGCACTTTACGGACATTGCCTGAACCCAGCGGATTAATGGGTTCTACCAAATTGAAGGAACGTGTCTATCAAATACAACACACTGCAATAGCTCCGGTAAGCCGACGATGGGCGGGAGGTGATCTGACGATTGACCGTGTGTTAACCCTCTTGGTTTTCCCATTTACGGGGATAAAGATGAATATCCTATCCTATCCTATCCATAATACCATGCTCTATTGCCTTTTTCCTGCATGTATCCGTCTGTGCCAAAACGAGGTTTTACCAAGTCTATAACGAAATCGCAGAGTTTTAGAAATTCGTCAAACGAACCCAGGGGTAAAATCAAATTAGTTAAACTATGTGTATTTTTCCGTGTCCCCGCGTGAAACCAAAAATAAAAGAACCTGCCGTGTAGCTGTCAGATTGCGAGAGTCCAATCTGAGGGGGTAAGCTGGAGAATCGTCATGCCAGGTTTAGTGTCAAATAATATCGGGGAGTAAAACTCCAACGTCTGATGAAAACTCCTTTGCAGAAATACGCAAATTTAATAAGAAAGGACGGATATTTTAAAAAATCACCTCCAGGCGGCATTTCATATGGAAAGTATGAACCAAGTGAATAACGTGTTTTTTTTCTGAGCCGAGTCAAAAACGTGTTTTTTCTTATATTGACATGATCTTTCACAAATGCGCCACCGATGAAATGCACACACTGCTCAAAAATTGAAAGTAAAAAACAAGATAGGCCCTATTTTTGATAACGTGATATAAATTTACGAAAACGCCACGTATCCTTTCCTGTCAGATGGCCATATTTCTGCAAAAGATATTTGATCAGACGTTGAAGTTCCCCAGAACGTCACAAGGTGCAAATATGACGTATAATTTGCAAATGATGCCATTTTAAATTAAAGAACACGCAAAAAAATTATTTCCCCAAACCCCAGTAATATAGTGTCTAAGATATTTCCTTTGGATCTTATTGCCATCCTTGCGTTCAGAGAAAGGCCAATTAAAGCTTTTAGAAGGGCACACCACATTAAGCCTATTTACATGATCGGGTTTGCGATGCGAGTTAACTCGCTTTAGTTCGCATCGTGGGTATTCCCTCTCTTTACGCGCTAGGCAGTTTAATTTACATGGAGCGTTTATGTAACCCGCATTTAGTTGTTGTTTGTTAATTTATGTTCTAATTTTGTACAATTTCAAAAAAATGTTGCACAAAAAAGTTTACAGTTTGTTTATACAATTGAAGAAAATTGTATATAGGTTTGGCTATAAATATTCCTATGTTTAACACTCTACATAAAGTATAAAATGAAAACAAATAATAGTTATGATGACAGTAATTCCACTTCAGTCATCCCACAAGCATAACTCAAAACGAAACATTAAAAACCTACCTGAAGATGCTGGTATCCAAATGAATGCGAGTTAACCTACCATGCGCGAGCGAGTTAGGAAAACCCGATTGGAAACCCGCATAATCACTGAACCGTGATGACGCAATGCGTGCGTCAAATTTAACCGGGTTAGCGAAGCGAGTTAACTCGCAAAAATTGGCCATGTAAATAGGCTTATTGTCTAAAAGTTCTATCCGCTGACGATCGTGGAAGTTTGGCCTTTGTGATAAAAAACAAATTTGATTCCACGCCTAATTATGCTGATATATTAGAAAAAAGAAACAAATCACTATTGTTATTAATGGAATT
>CH000225.1:425512-449712 GCA_000149265.1 Ciona savignyi | reverse complement strand
ATATCGTCAAACCTTGCAACAGACATAGCCTGTCACTTACTGCTAATCAAATCGTATTGGAGTTAACAGCTACGAAGTTAATAATTACTTGTCCGTTTGTGTATCGAAGTCTTTAGTTTGTCGCAGAGTATAACCAGGAGATTAAACAAAGGTCAGGTAATCTGTGTATAATAAATGTATTCTTCACTCAATCATTAAAGCAGTGAGAACAGGTCTCCTTTTATGAATGTTTCCACTGGATTTGCTTGAGGGTCTTATTGGAATGATGTTCGGTGCTGGAATGATGTTCGGTGCTGTAATGTGTACTTTGTTCCTCCGAGAAACTTATTTGCTTCGATTTGAATGGTGGTCCATTATCAGTACGGTGGCTATCTGGGTTCCCGTAATTTGTGTATATGTCCATAATCGCTGGTATCGCGTGCTTGGCGACTGTTGACCCAACCATTGTGACAGCAGGAAACCTGGTTTTTAGATCTTGGACGACAACCACGTATTTTTGTCAGGTGTGCGCCTATATAATTCGATGCTAACATCCTGCCACCATTTTTTTGGGGGGGGAGGGTATGGGATCGACTTCATATGCTCTTTTGTTGGTAATCAATTGACAAGTGTGGCACGTATTTACAATTTTCTCCAAAAATGCGTTAATACCTGGAAACCAGAAGTGACTGCGTATTCGGCGCTTTACGCTGGTCACTCCTGTATGTGCTCCTTGGTGTGCTTTGTCAGCCGCATTTTCCACAATGGTAAAACAATCCTGTTTCTCTTCATTATTAAGTGATCCACAATGATAAGCTACTCCAATATTTTCCTGTATGGGCCGAGTTTTGTTCGGAACTTCGGTATAAAGCCTTTGTGTATGTATTCCATTATCGTTATTAACAGGTTGTCTTTTTCCGTCTCATATATGATCCGATTGAACAATGCGGATTCGGTGTATGGGTTGTACTGGAGCATCCAAACTATTTTCTACAACTTAGTTGCTTCCTGTTGATATTCTTCAGGAAGTTGTCGCATTGGTATGCGGATTGGTTTCGAACGAATTTGAACGTCAGGAAGGCGGGCTTGAAGTAAGTTATCAGCTTTTACTCTTGGAGCGCATTTTCAGTCCTTTGAACTTTTTTGCACAACGCTTGGTCCACTTATTAAACATTATGTATTTTCTGGTGAGCTCCCTTAGGTGCCATGTGAGCTGCAAAAAGTGTGGAATGAAATCTGAGAATGATTGAACAAAGCATATGAAAGACATAACCTCATCTTTCGATTCGGGTAGAGTGGCTTCTTTGATGGCGGTTATCTTGGATGGGGCCGGCTTGATGCCGTTATGTGAAACTATCATGACCCAAAATGGTATTTCATTCTTCCTATAATTTATCCGGGTTCAGCGTAATACCGCATTGTGGCATCCAGCGGTTATCATGGCCGGATTCCGAAGCGCTTGCGATTATAATGTCATCGTGGATAAAATGATATCCTGGTATGTTACTGAAGATTGGCAGGAGTGCTTTACTGAGTTCTCCCGAAGCTGGCTTGGCTTCCATCGAAAGCCTTTTATATCGCATAGGGCGATTCCCTGCGTGGAAAACCATGAGCAGGCGCAATGCTCGATTTAACTCTGGTGAAAAGCGGTTTTAAAATAAAGTTTTCTAAACGCTGGTGAAAAGCGGATTTAGAATCAAGTTTGCTAAATACCTTCCATCCCGACAGTTTCACCTTGATGTTCTCGACACGAGGGATGAAGATATTGGCTGACCTGATGGCTTTGTGGCTTCTCACATGCTGATTTTTAATCGTATTCCACCATTATCTTTGGAAGCGAGTACCGGATTGGATGTCCATGGAGCATTGCTTCTACCTACCTTTAGAAGCGGTTTCGGAGGTAGAATGGTATGGGTCTCGCTGGTTGGGCTACCGGCGGCACTTTCCTGTCAATATAAAAGTTCACTTGATAATCAGGTAAAGAACCAATACCCAGAAATGCAGCACGGTATTTGGTGATGATGCGTTCCTCAAAGGTATCCATTTGATTATGTGGACCCGCGCATCAGAGTATTTTTGGTCCGTGCTTCGTATAGATCGCCACTGTAAGGGGTTTCTACGTTACCTTTATTACATAGAAGCTTGCTGCGGCGAAAGCATCTCCAAATGTCACACCCCCTTCATAATATCCGGAGCATTTGAGGGGTTTCGAGCCATATATGACCCTATTTTTGTTTTCGTTTCTACAAGCTGCAATCGAAGTTCCGCCGCTGTTTCTCTACACATTACACCAATGTCAACCCCCGTATCATCGAATGCTGGAACCACGTGTTCTTTGATCCCCACCCTGACCTGATATCGTGACTTTTTGTTATTTCCCCGCTCTCTTTGATGTGTCGCACGATGCATCTTGATTCTATACTCGATGGATTTTGGCTTTTTGTTTTCTTTGACCGGGATATTTGCTTCTTAATTCAGTGGATAAAGTTGAAAGAATTTTCTCTGGCTTGCTACACTCTGAGAGCTTGGTTCAACCCGAAGAGTCGTCCTTCTACGGAATTTTCTTTTATTGGCTTTACAGGTTTGTTAGCCCTTAAAATGACCAACGTTGTTGCTTGCAAAACATTGCATTTTATACGCGATGCATTTCTTACCTCCTTCACATGATTTATTTAAGCATGTTTTGCATTGTGACGTTGGTTGGCGTGTCCTGCGGGTTGCTAATAGAGTAGGTTTTACTCTCAATATATGCGACTCTCTGAAACCTTGTTCATTGGCGATGCGCTGCGCAATATGTGTGCCTGCCTCAATCTTCCTGCCGTTATCAAGCAGTTGGTGTAAGTTCCACTGTTTCTTGACTGCGTTAAAGCGGATGTAATCGTTAGTTGTGCCGACGACTATTTGATTTCGAATCATTATCTCAGGGACATTTGTACTCATCGTATGGGCATTTGAGGCGACATGACTAAGATTCATGTCTTATATTCAGGCCGGTTATTGTTTGTTGGTTTAGCCTTTCAGCAGAAGGGTTGCAAGTACAAAACTGGTCGCTACCTAGTCGGTTGTGTCCTTGGGTAGGGCATTTAACGGACATTGCCTTAACCCAACGGATTAATAGGTTTTAATAAATTAAATAAACGTGTCAATCATATACACCACACTGCAATAGCTTAGGTCACCCGACAATGGGCGCGAGAATGCCTGTGTGTAAAGTGTAACCCCATGGGCTTTCCCATTCACGAGAATTAACATGATTATCCTACTGTGTAAACTATTTTAAAATCTCTTAATATTGGTAATAAATTATCGCAAATATGTAATACAAATTTAAATTGAAAGAATGTTTGATATTGCTGGATTGCGCGTTTTTGTAACGAAAAGTCCTGTTGTGGTAGATCAGCTACAGAAGGCGCCGAAAAATACGTAATACATGGTAATAATGTATCAAAATTACTAATCTACGAAAGAAGATAGACCAAACTCGACTGTTTCTTAGGGTGCTAGCGCGTCTAACCGGCGAACTCTTTCGTAGTCAGTTGCTTACTGTTGTTTTTTGTCAATGCAGAGAGTGTTTCTTTAAACCAGGGATTTATTGGGTTAAAGTGTTAAACAAATAACTACTTCCTATTAAACTCATTAATTACGCTAAATCGACTGCGATAACTTCTTTTGGTAACGTCACATATTATTTCTATACTCGAGAATAATGTAATATAAACAACCTACTTTGTACAACCGGGCTACCGACGGAAAGTTGCAATCTAAACAAGTTATGTTTTACAGGTTTATACGTTAAAGCATAAAACTAATATTAGCATTCTGCACTCAAAATGTTGGAAAAGTGGATGAAGTCTAAAACTATTAAATTGTGCCTTTTTAGCCTTTTATTTACGGGCATTTCTATAATTTACTTGCTAGGAACACCGAACTCATCGCGGTAAGTTGAAAATTGTGTAAAATTGTACATAAGATTTCCCATGTATATCATAACTCATAAGAAACTTGGAAACAAAACAAACTCAAGATTTTCATATGGTGTTCTAGGTTTAAACTATTTTAGAGTACAAACTCCTTTATTCTTAGAGAATTCTAACTTACATGTGGAAAGTTTACCTCGACCTTCATTTAATAAAAAAAACGCTTGGAAAATCCCGCTGGACGGGAAATATAAAAACAGGCCATTTTCAGCAGTTTACAGGTCATCGCCGTTACCACTGAATTGGAAGATATACATCAAATTTCTAAGATCATTAATGATGTTCACCATGAATCAGAAAAAAATAACCATAGTTCACCCCAAGATATATCCACCAAAATAAAATAAGCATATGCAATAATAATTACACTATTATTGTAACGTGATTGGGGGCTCGTTTGCCGTGTATTGTTTTATACACTTTTATACAGTTTTTGTACATCTTTTTTACACCTTACAAACACCACCTATTTTCCTAGTTATTCGTTCACACTTTATATCACATTTAGATTATTTTTGCACTTTTCTTCATAGCGGTTCGTCAACACGCGTTTTTATTATCTCTCTGGGTAATCAAGTGATTAACGTGGGCCTCAGTGCAGTGATAATTTCCATGCTGGTGTTATCGGCGCAATTTGTGTCCTAAGATTCAGTTTTCTCTAAGATTTTAAACGATCGAGACGTATTTTTATGATGAATCCGCTATACCAGTTTTATGTGTGTTTGAATACCCGGAATTTTAATAAATCTAATACATAAAGCCTTGGTGATTGTTTTAACGGTATAGGCCGTTAAAAAACGACTTCTTGGACCATAGAGAATCAGTAACAAATTGGCAATCATGCTAGGAAGCTGTTACCGCAAAATCTACTTTAACTTAAACTATCAGTGGACCGATTTACTCTCGGAATGAGCAGGCAGTGACACCGATCGTTTTGTAGTTTGGTGAAATGGTTGGGAAAAACGAGATCAGAACAACGATATTTTTTTCACGTGCCATCGTAATGAAACATTTATACTTAAATTTATACTTGGGCTTGCTGAACAGAGAGGACACCTTGATTTTATATATTTTGTCTGCTTGGTTGTAGTTTTAAAATGTCTTTTAGCTTTTTAATGCCCGTTTATACGCTTGACAAAACCTCCCATGTTATCATTTTATTTACCTCTTACTACGACGGCATCAGCGCTAACCAAGGTGTTCGTCGTCACATGGTAATAACAGTGCCGATTTACGATGGCAGGTCCAGGAAAGAGATAACTGTATCTTCGAATTAAACTAACGGGTTTCAAATTCTATTCTTAGGAACTCAGCATTGAATCCGGTTGACGATTTTAATATGATTCAGGAATTTCACATGGACAATAAAGGTGAATATAATTCATTAAAGCATATACACAGCAATATAGGTAAAAGTTATTTTTAACCTGTATATACAAACCAAATTTTGCTCTCGGTTTTATCCGTACATTATCAATTTTTTTTAAATAAGTGTAAGTGTTATTGAACCGAAGGGGTTCGTATTATCCTACTGTGTTTAAGTTTATTTACCCTATCTTTTAAATTGTTATGAGGGTAGTTTAGTGGTTAAATTAAAACGTCAAAAATATTTTCCTCACAACAGGAATATAATAAATTTATTTTAATATAATACATATATATTAAAAATGCCAACAAAAGCACACACAGTAAAATCCAACATACAGCAAAAATATACTTAGGCAAATTTGGTCCAAACTTTAGCTCATAATCCTGAAAATTTCCCTTTACATCTAAAATACACCACCATACCTAAAATAAAAGAATCGACATTGACTTGTTTCGTCAAAATAAATTGTTCTTTGTGTCTGTTGCTTGACACTTCTAGTCAGACGATTCCCCAGCTTGCAAAATATTGAACTGATGTGACTCTCGCGACCCGACAACTTCACTGAAGGTTATTTTGTTCTTGCTTATAAACTGCCACGACAAAATGCATACGGTCTAACTGAATCGATTTCGTCTTTGTGTTTGCTAGATGAGTTTAATAGACTGTCCAACCGTTAGATGTTGATCTTAGACTCTGAATTCGTTAGTCAATATTAGGCTGACATTTTATTAGAAGAGTTTAAACTGTCATTTCATTAGACCATTTTAGACTGATTTGATTACACCACGTTTCGGCATAGGCGGATACACGGACAACAAAGGAAACACAGCATGAAGGGGATTAGTTATTAAATGTAACGGTGGTGACACGGTTTAAAAGCCGATTTACAGGCTAAGAGAAATTAGGGGAAATAAATCGGTACAAGTCATCCAAAAGCAGAAAATATACGTAAGAATGGCGAAATTACTACAGACGTTTATTTTGTTTTAAAATATTTCAAGGTATTTGCAAATATAAAGACAGTAAATATTAATTTTAACCCTTTAGCTACTAAACGTAATTTTCAGGTTTTTGTTAAATTTTATAATCAAAGTGCTTATAAAACAGGCAGTGAACAATAAATAGGGTATTTATTTGATTAAGCTATGTTTAAATCTCCCTAACCTGCCGCCTATACAAATATTAAAAATAGCCACATTGTTACTTTATAATTGCATAAGCCATAAGTTTTAGAAATTGAATAATCTATTTAATTTTACATAATGCCGTAAATGTCATAGGAACATGTTTATATATACCCTTTGGTTCGGAAGGAAACGCAGATTGTTTTTAAACTCTAGGTAATTATTTACCTTTGGCACATGACCGACATGCCGTTTTACGATTTTTTGTATTTTTTCTTTGTCAGGTGACAGGCATGCCGTGTCGCCCGTTCTTCAGTAACAAAAGATTTTTCATTTATGATGTAAAAAAACAACAAAGAGAATTGCCGATAGATAAAAATCACAAGGAAATACCCAGAAGTTAGAAAAGGCAAAACCAACCATATATACATTAATATTACTCGTATAAAAAAGCTGGAAACTTAATATAAAGTAGATACAGATTCTGAATACAAAAAAAAATGTGTTTAGTGAAATCTTGAACAATTCAATTGCACTAAGATTAGTGAACAGTTTCAATCGAATTGAATGTTTTTAAAGGTGTTTTGCTTCAACTCTGCAGCCGAAAATTCTGAGTGGATTTCGCTATAGAGAAATTTATGTCAGACCCCAGATATAAGCGCGACCGCCGTTTTTCGAATTTTCGGCACCGATTATTTTTTGATAGCTGATATTTTGGGACTGGTAAGGATTAGTTACTTCACAATTTAAAGAACGGTAGATAAAAAATGAACTAGGATATAAAAACGGACCCTACTAACCCTAACGACATAGCATACCTATCAAGCGTCTGATAAAAAAAATAAAAAGGAAAAAACGGGCAAAAACAATATGTGGCCAATTGTCCAAATGGAAACCATAATAATCTTAAAAAATACATGTTTAAAAATGTCCTAGTTTAACCTGAAAATATCCCAAATGTGTAATAAAAGCATATTTTATATTAAACCTGCTACCATTCAGCTGAAAAGCATGCTATTTGTATGCTATGTATTTATGCAAGCAGTGTCCTTAACCCATTGTAATGTATTCTAAACACCTTAAGTATGTAGTTTAAGATGTTTACTCCGGTTACTCGCGTGTCGATTTACTCGCCTTACTCGCGTAAGCCTCACACGCGAGGGAATCCTTACTCCCCCGAAATTTGATGAATTTTTGGCCTTGTAGATTTTCTGGATTTTTCGACGGATGGAGAATTGCTGCAGAGACTGATAAAACAAGGTCAGATGCTGCAAGTGCTCTTTACGTATCATCTTAAAACCCTCGAAAATCAACCTGACGATACAGACTTCTTTAAACGGCTGGGAATGACGTTACAGGAGTAAGTACTGTTTTTTTTGGAAAATTTACTAAGCTATTTAGATATATGCGCACTGAACAGTTAAACGCACCTTTACATTTGATTTGTGTCTTGAGTCCATGTATGTCATTTGCTGGATTATGATGTTTAGAGACAATTATTATTTGTAAATCATAATTTTGTGGCATAATAATTGTCCATTCTCTCATTAGAGGTAATTGCATCTGATAACTCACATGCCCTAGATTTGTCTAAAAAAGAGTAATACCCTATAGACTTTTGAAAATAATAATTAACTTTATTTCAGCATTTTATTTTCCCATTTCCCCCAAACCTAATTACCCAAATTTGAATTAAAAAGCCGTTGGTGCTATTACTAAAGATAAAGATGTCAAAAAGGTAAACTTTTTAATGTACTTAGACGAATTTAGGGGCTATATTTTTAAAACGCTTAACAATGATGTCCTGTCCAGCCGTAATCCGCGCGGTACGAATCGTAACCAACTGTAACAAGTAGGCTTTTAAATCGAAATAAACTTTACATACGGTTATTAGATTAATTACCATGTAGTGGATATGTTAAAACCTCGAATTCAATTCCGGGGGAATTTCCTAGACTCACAAAAACCTCGTAAACTTTTTCTACAGCATTTTATCTTCTCCAGATTATATATTTTGTAAGTATGTTTCTTTCATCACAAGTATAGCGCGTTTATTTTGTCCGTCCAAAAAAAAAGAGTTATCAAATTGGAGTAAAACTTTTAGCTGTGATATCTAACATGATCTTGATATTGTAGCGAAACTTGGAACAATTCAGCCAAAGAACAATTCACTTGATAAATTTAAATTAACTCTTTCAGAGCTTTATTTTTTTATCGATCATGGCGTACAACATAATTTTAAATTAACTTTTTACATTACATAGATAATTATTTTGATTTGGCAACTCCTGAACTAATCGGTCAATGCGTGCAGAAACATAACTGTAACTAGAGAGTGTCAACCATGTGTTTAATCACCACTATTTGTAAAACACATGTTGTATGCCATATATTCATGCTACAGGGTCCCTAGCCACATTTTGTATTTTATACACTGTGTATGTAGTTATTGTTTCTGCAAGCATAAACTCATGGGTCCCATAGTTATCAAACCAAACTTCTTCTCCATGTGTAGGTAAAAAGAACAATCGTGATAGGTTTACAAATATTTAATCACAAATGTTTTAAATTAAAGCTTTTTTTAAGTGCTGTATTGAAATAAAGCTAAATTCCTAAAACAGTTCGATTTAGTTTTCATGGCTTCGGGGAATTCCCCCATGGGCTTGGTAAATAAGTTTGTGTTTTTACATATGTGGGTCATGTTAACTATCAATTTTTAAAGTTTTAATCCGAGTTCCCCTAGATTTATCACCCACAATTTTGATCCTGCGTATCTAGACCATGTTGTCTAACAAATGACAAAGCTTTATTACTATTTTATTATTCCTTTTGGTAGATGTCGGGGCGTCATGCCATGCCTGTCACAATCATGATTTGAGAACAAAATCTTATTTTTAGGGTATTTCCCTAAATATTATTTTTCATTTTTTCTAATTGTTAAACTAGTAGGTAATGCACTTACATTCCACCAAATTTGAATCAGATTGAAGCAACCGTTCAAGCGCTATGCCAAAAAACTAGTTTTTTTAGAAAAAAAATACAGTTTTGGTTATTAACATCTCTGGGGAATTACCTTAGATTTATCACCCACAATTTTGCTCCTGCGTATCTAGACCATGTTGTCTAACAAATGACAAAGCTTTATTACTATTTTATTCTTCCTTCTGGTAGATGTCAGGACGTCATTCTATGCCTGTCACAATCATGATTTGAGAACAAAATCTTTTTTTAGCGTATTTCCCTAGATAATTTTTTTATTTCTTCCATGTGTTAAATCAGTGCCTAATGCACTTACATTCCACCAAATCTTATTCAAATTGGAGCAGCCGTTTAAGCGCTATGCCACAAAAATCTAATTTTTTCATAAAAAATACCATTTTGGTTTTTAACCTCCCAGGGGAATTCCCCTTGATTTATCACCCAAAATTTGGTTTTTGCATATCTAGACCATCTTGTATAACACATGGCTAAGTTCCATTACGATTCCGTTTTTCTTATTTTTTAGGGTATTTCCCTAGATATTTTTTTTATTTTTTTCTAATTGTTAAATCAGTGACTAATGCCCTTACATTCTACCAAATCTGATTAAAATTGGAGCAGTTGTTTAAGCGCTATGCCCAAAAAAGCTAATTTTTTAGAAATAAATACCGTTTTGGTTTTTAACGTCTCAGGGGAATTCCCCTAAAATTATCACCCAAAATTTTGGTTTCTGCATATCTAGACCATGTTGTTTAACAAATAACAAAGTTTCATTAAGATTCCATTAACCCTTCTGGTAGATGTCGGGGCGACATGGCATGCCTGTCACAATTATCATTTAACAGCAAAAGTTTAATTTTTTAGGTATTTTCCTAGGTAATTGTTTTATTTCTTTTAAGTGTTAAATCAGTGACTAGTGTACTAACATTCCACCAAATTTGATTAAAATTGGAGTAACCGTTCAAGCGCTATGGCCTAAAAAGCTAATTTTTAAGAAAAAAATGACCGTTTTTGTTTTTAACGTCCAAGGGGAATTCCCCTAAATTTATTACCCAAAATTTTGGTTTCTGCATATCTAGACCATGTTGTCTAAAAAACCACCAAGTTTCATTGCGATTCCATTATTCCTTCTGGTAGATGTCGGGGCGCCATGCCATGCCTGTCAAGCGTTTGACGAAGAAAAAAAAGAAAAAAAAAACGGACAAAAACAATATGTGTCCCATTTTTTCAAATGGGACCCATAATGAACACAAGTTTTAAAAGCCAAAATTGGGTATCATTTTTTAAGGGATTAAGCTTCATATAAAGAGGAAGGCAATATAGTAAATATTTTTATAGGCAAAATTTTCAACGTGAATATATATTAGATATACGAATCGATTGATAATTACAAGGTATATAAAAAATAGTGTGGCATCCCATGCCCATTTTCGCCTGTTTCCGGGAAATATCTAGAAACTGAACCCTATAAAAACGCACTATTACAGAAAAAAGGCACAAGGTGTATAAAATCGAAATGTTTAAAACAGGGGTTCTTAACCGGTGGGCCATGACCCACTGATGAGTCATAGAAGCATCTGGAGGTGGGCCACGAAGCTTTTTGGTTAATTATGACGTTGGTGAAAATTTTAGTTTCATTCGTTAGATAAAGAAAAAAGTATGAGTTAAAACTAAACAAACTAGAGTGTCAACAAGGTGTATATGTAGGCCTACCTATTTATAGTTATAATTTTGTACGTTAAATGTTTATGCAAGCCGGGTTCCTAACCATTATTGGTAAATTCAATAAACCGAGTATAGGCCTATATTTTGTTACCTTCTGAAACAGAAACGGATGGGTTTCTGAGTTAAACAACCATACTTGGTTTTCATGCTCAATAAACAGTATATATTTCTGTCAGATTTGTACACTTCTGGACCATTTTATCCGACATTTCTAAACATTTAACCCGATTGTTACAGTGTTTTTTTTTATGCAAGCATAAAATGACGGGTCCATGAGTTACAAAAACAAACTTTGTTTCAATGTTTAATTAAAGTAGTATATTTTGTTAAATTCTTGTACATTTACACCTTTTTAACTTTGTCAAACGTGCAGATGTGAAACGTCTGGCACGTAAACTTTTCGCACCTTGTAAATTCCCTATATATTCTGGAAATTTGAATAACTTATTAATATAACCTACAATAACGTACTTGAGATAACTTGCGTGATGCTAATAACGTACTAAGTAACTTATTTCGCGAACGTAACTTTATATTGAATGAGACGCAGAATACAACTAAACCGAATCAAGAGTTATAGACTTCGAGTTTGAGATCTAGACATTACAAATCGTGGCTACTGTAGGCATTCTGTATAGACTGAGCAAGCTATGCCAAGTTCAAAGTAACCAGAATAAAGATCTCTATGGAAAAGCGACGAGCAGAAACAACTAGCCAACGCTCCATCTCAAAGAAAGCGCGAGCCCACACTATGCCCTATTTAGCACCAACAGATCCAACGTCACCTTCTCCTTTTGGGAGATGTCCCAGAGACATTGTATTACAGTCACAATTTTTAGAGGACAAATCTTATTGTTAAAGTATTTCCCAAAGTAATTTTTTTTGTATTTGAAACATCATTGTGTAACATTTCACCACATGTTATCATAGGGTATAATTACCACTACATGTAATCTCCCACATGTAATCTCACATTAGGGTATAATTACCTTAAATGCACCTAAATTCTAGATCGTGTTGTTTAACAGTTTTTGAAGTTTCAATCCGATACGACGACTTCGTTGTGTAGATGTTGGTGCAACATGTCATGCTAATCAAGCGTTTGACGTAAAAAAGACAAATAAACAAAAATAAAATTTGTTTTGTTTCCTAAAAGGGGGCTATAAAGTGTGTTAAAAAAAAACAGGGAAGTTATTTCGTAATAAAAATAATAATGGTTAACATGTGGTTGACATTATCTAGTTTACAATCACATTGACTATCAACAGGTCGATTAGCTATGACATCGAAACGCTATATTCAGCCACATTTCGTAAAAAAAACAACAGGAGCTTGAAGATCTGAACGTCGTTGCCGTTTCCATGATAACAAAAAGCCAGGTATTTTAATTTTTTAATATTTTGTACAAAAGTTTAGGTTTGTGGAACTGAGACAGTGATTACATGTACCACATGCTGTCGTGACGTTATAATTTCCGGTCTTCAGGTCCTTAAAAAGTTATCTAATATAAAAACGGGTTATTCAATTAGGTTGAAATATTAAGTAATTCTAACGGGTACACCTTTAGTTTGCATCGACCTTTAATTTTACAAACAAAAATTAGGGAATAATCTTTGTTTTTCTGTATCTTAGAACTGGATAAGATAATTCTTTTTAAATTTGTGTGTGAAAAGCAGATAAAATAAAACCGAAAAATACAAAGTGAACGAGAGAGACCGGGTGATGCTTTATATTTAAAGTTGGGAAAACGTCCCAATTGATGGTAAGGATGACTATCAATTATTTTTCCCCTTTCTTATACCTCTATAATTCATTTTATTTTAAAACAAGATTCCATATCGATATCACTATTATATAACTGTTTCACAGTCCAGTGATATTCTTCTGCTGTGCAGTTAATTGTCGATGTTTATTGATTTTAATTTTAAAGTTTATTTATGATGTTTTTTTCCATGTCTTGTCATTACTGTAACTTTAATTTTTACACGAAAGCTTTATAATTTACCTGCTTGTATAATAGTTACAGATTACCCTAATTGCAATTATTATAATTCCATGCAAACTATACGCAAGAAGCAACAAATGTCCTTATTGATTTATTCGGGACCAACAAATAAATGTACTGTGCAACATATAACTGAGATTCGTTTTTTTGGTTGTCCTAATACAGCATATTGCCACAACTCTAGAAAATGTTCAGCTAATTATTCCCCCTAACTCTCCAATGCAATCTGACCTCACGAAAACGGCTGTCACTCAAAATCGTGACATAGGCATTCTTAGATTTTTTTTACAATCAAAAATTGAAGGTTGGATCTGCAACCTAAACTCACCTAGCAAATGCACAATAAACACTTATTTCACAAAGCAAAGTTCCACTATTACAAAACTTAACGAGACTAAACGAGAACACTGGCGCGCAGCCTATAGCACACGCTGCTTTCAACCAAACAAACATTGAAAAAGAAGCACCACTTAGCTGTTACTCAGTAAAACACTCGTTTAAAAACCATAACTAAGGAAGGGTACCACTCGTCACAGCCTGGGACACCTCCACAATTATGGAAAGAGTAGAGTGTACAACATAAAACTCGGAATGATAGCTATGACTACGAGTCAGAACTGCTTCAAATTTGTTCCATTACCTATTAACATACTTCTGAAATTATTCGAACGCCAGTGGCGTTATTACAAGGGCAATCGTCAGAAACGCACAGGGCGTTTTTACACGGGCAATGGTCCTAAAACTCTCCTGCAACCGGCACACTCACCTACAGATCTTTTCGGTCGGATATTATATATTATTTATATGTGTGCTATGAGCCAACGTAAAAGCCTGCGGTGTGAACTTATCCTTAGTTTAACCCATTTGTCCATTGGGTTTAAGTAATGCCCGCCAAGTTCTTTTATTGTGTTATTACTTATTTTCGATACTCCAGATAAGCTTAGGCCTATACATCTTACATAAGGAGCATATAACCAAACCTCAAACTCGATGAATTGGTATTTTCATTCCAGATACACGAACTACCAGTTTGTTCGCATTGAGTCTGCACCTGCCGGACTAGATGCAAGATTTACCAAGAACGGTTTATCCGGAATCATCAAGGACATATTTCTCCTGAGAAATTGTGATTACATCGTAGTTACGTTTTCATCGAACGTAAGTATGTATGTGTGTGTGTGTGTGTGTGTGTGTGTGTATTTATCGTCAGATTTTCTCGCTCCCACCGTCGGGGTAAAGGAGTTAGACTACCAAAAGAAACAAGTGGTTGGATTTAATTAAGCATCTAAAATTTTTGGCGTTGCTAATTTGTATTACACGTATTACACCAACGGCGGCTTAGACATACTTCACGAAGCAATACTACAACACAACCCTCGCAAAGTGTGTGAACCACCTAACAACATGGATTGGAAGGCACAAAAAGATAACAACAAAGTTTGTGAAATGACAATGAAATTAGAAGATCGTATTGTCAATATACCTTTGCTAAAGAGAGGAATTTTACTCGGAGGGAAAAACCAAAGAACAAACAAAGTTGGTTTGTACCCAGCGTACAAAATTAAATCCATTTTAAGGCCAGTGTTGTATCCAGGGTTGGATAACGATTCTGTATAACTGTTCGTTAGGGGCATGCTATTTATACGCCACCCTATATTTGTATATACAGAGTTCGTCATACATCCAGTATTTATATATATATATATATCCAGTATTTATATGCATTGCTATGTTCCACCATTATACAATTTTCTGTTTATCGTCTGTTTACTCCTTATATTAATCGTCCATGTTTTTAAAACCTATTACAATTGTAGCCGAAATAAAACTTATTATAACCTTGCAGCCAGGGCCGGTTTTAGGCCGATTTGACCGATTAGACCAAATTGGGCCCCGCACCTTAAAGGGGCCCCGCGCTAGCTGGGGTCTTTCTGTATTACATGGTTTAAAATACTACTGAAACGTAAAATAAAAAGTAAAATAATATTCTTTCTCATTGTTATGCATCGTAACTAAGTCAAATTCACATTTCTGTGTCTGCCTGTTACGTCATAATGAACATGGTTGCAAAACAATATATATATATATATATATGTTTGGAAGTAAAACAATATATGGTAAAAGCATCCACCTTTAATTTGTTTTATAGCAAATATTAAATGTCTATTTTTGTAGTTTGTATGTACTGGTATGTATTTTATGATATATAAACACCCATAATTTTTGCTATGAAGAGTAGGGGCCCCGCCATCACATTTCTAATTGGGCCCCGCGGTTCCTAGCACCGGGCCTGCTTGCAGCATATTTGTATCAAATTCTCGAATTGCCATTATTTGTTGTGTATTTTCTGTTTTTTAGGGCGTCTTATGCCAAACTTTGTTGAAAGAAACTGTTACTGCGCATCTGTGTAAACTTTTTCTCTAATTTCCTTAGATTAGACCTATAAATCGGCTTTAATTTCCACACCAGTTCTTTTTCCTGACTAATTCTCCTCCTAGTTCGGCCTGTTGGTCTAACGGTTAAGTGCGTCGCCTTTCAATCGAAAGGTTGAAGGTGCGAAACTGGTCGTTAGCTAGTCGGTTGTGTCCTTGGGCAAGGCACTTTACGGACATTGCCTGAACCCAGCGGATTAATGGGTTCTACCAAATTGAAGGAACGTGTCTATCAAATACAACACACTGCAATAGCTCCGGTAAGCCGACGATGGGCGGGAGGTGATCTGACGATTGACCGTGTGTTAACCCTCTTGGTTTTCCCATTTACGGGGATAAAGATGAATATCCTATCCTATCCTATCCATAATACCATGCTCTATTGCCTTTTTCCTGCATGTATCCGTCTGTGCCAAAACGAGGTTTTACCAAGTCTATAACGAAATCGCAGAGTTTTAGAAATTCGTCAAACGAACCCAGGGGTAAAATCAAATTAGTTAAACTATGTGTATTTTTCCGTGTCCCCGCGTGAAACCAAAAATAAAAGAACCTGCCGTGTAGCTGTCAGATTGCGAGAGTCCAATCTGAGGGGGTAAGCTGGAGAATCGTCATGCCAGGTTTAGTGTCAAACAATATCGGGGAGTAAAACTCCAACGTCTGATGAAAACTCCTTTGCAGAAATACGCAAATTTAATAAGAAAGGACGGATATTTTAAAAAATCACCTCCAGGCGGCATTTCATATGGAAAGTATGAACCAAGTGAATAACGTGTTTTTTTTCTGAGCCGAGTCAAAAACGTGTTTTTTCTTATATTGACATGATCTTTCACAAATGCGCCACCGATGAAATGCACACACTGCTCAAAAATTGAAAGTAAAAAACAAGATAGGCCCTATTTTTGATAACGTGATATAAATTTACGTAAACGCCACGTATCCTTTCCTGTCAGATGGCCATATTTCTGCAAAAGATATTTGATCAGACGCTGAAGTTCCCCAGAACGTCACAAGGTGCAAATATGACGTATAATTTGCAAATGATGCCATTTTAAATTAAAGAACACGCAAAAAAATTATTTCCCCAAACCCCCAGCTAATATAGTGTCTCCTTTGGATCTTATTGCCATCCTTGCGTTCAGAGAAAGGCCAATTAAAGCTTTTAGAAGGGCACACCACATTGTCTAAAAGTTCTATCCGCTGACGATCGTGGAAGTTTGGCCTTTGTGATAAAAAACAAATTTGATTCCACGCCTAATTATGCTGATATATTAGAAAAAGAAACAAATCACTATTGTTATTAGGGTTGCGACGATATATCGATAATCGCGATACTAAATGCGCAACTCGATTATCGTACCGCAATGCGGGTAAAACTTTGCGTAAAAATGCGCCATTGAGAATCGTAAAAATAGCGTTTAAGCTTTTTAATGTGATGTAATGATCACATTAAACCACAGTCCTACGCCTATCATTATGCATTATAGGGGCTAATATATTATAATGATAACATTTAGTTTTACGTATATACTCTATTACGGCCATGGTACCACACATTTGGAATTATACAAGCTAAGTTTTCTTACTTACAAACTTAGCGTAACTTACATTTTATCACGTAATATAATGTTTAACAATCAACATGTGAATCGTTGTTTATATTACGTTGACAATAAAAAAAATAAACCTGTGAATGTTGTTTACTATCGATTATCGCGATTATCGATACTTTTTTAGAAGTATCGTTGCAGCCATTTTTGTTCGTGACTTGAGTTGGTCACAGATTGACTTGGGCCTCTTAATAAATTTAAATCAAATGGTATAACATAGGTGAAAATGTATATTAGGTAACGCCGAGGGGGACGCGGCACTATAAGTTTTATCATTTTTTTCAAAAATATCTTACCTTTTTTTAAAAATACCTTACCCCCTCCCCCCAGGAATTGTTGGGCAGTAAAATGTAAACCCCCGAATCAGAGACCACGAAGAACAAAGCATGTTCAACACGTGGTGTGAGGTAGAATTACCACTTGTTTACTTTTGCGATTTCACAGGTTTGGGTGATCTGCTTAGAATATGCAAGAAAATAAAGCGCTTTGCCAGAACATTAAAAAGGTATCCTGTTTAAAAGGATATAAACTAGCAACTGCCATTGCAATAATTGAAAAAAAGCCGTCTCATTTGACCGGAAAGCAGTATGCAGAGAGTTTGCATGGCCAGATAACTCGAGACTCCAAACGCAATGTTATAGTACACCGTGATGAAAGACCCTTGTTCACTATATCGCCAACAAATGTGGAAAATGAGCTTGAACATTTAAAATTACCATGTATGATTAACAACGATTTAAATAATTATTGCACATTTTTAAAGACTTATTTAAAGAAAAAAACGTTTAAGTATGAATGTTCAATGGACAATTTTGGTAAGGATGTATCATTTGAGGAGAAAAATAAAGAAGACTTGAAAATTAAGGCGAAAAAGATTTTGGAGAATGTGAATTTTTTGGTCAGCTTCATGCAAGAATACATTGTGAAAAGTGTTGTTTTTTTTAGTCCCACTGTTATGGTTGAGGCATCAGACAGCCTGGTTGCTTGTTTACGAGAACTTGAATCATATACTCTGTGTACCAAGACACCAGCTAAAGACCATGAAAGGGCCTTAGATACAGCAATTAAACAATGCACAGACTTTGCAAACGACGTCCTTAAAAAATTAATGCAATCATCACTATGTCAAAAAGGTTTTCAAAAACTTGCTTTTTGCATTTTAAGGAAGCTATGTGAATGCTCCTGTTTGTTTATTATCATCATAAAACAATTATTAAACTGTATTTATGATGTAACCACTGATCTTAGAAAAGTAATTAATGGTTCAAATGAGACCTTGGAATGCACAATGTTATATAACAGTGGTGTTATATTCCAATTGCTTGAGACAGTTTTTGAAGAATTTGTATCTACAAAAAGAGAAACAGCATTAGATGCCAGCAATGTTAGTATGACGAGAAACCAACTGTCAAAACCACATAGTAAATCATTTTCTCCAAAATGTTGTTCTAGACCTGTTCAATTAAGTAGTCAAATATTCCTGGAATGTCCAAATGGTCATTTCGAACGAATAAAACGGCAATTTCTTATAAGTGTGACGTTTCTTAACACTATAGAACAGCAGATGAAAGACAGTCTGCTTCTTGTTTCAACAGAATTTCCTTTGTTTTCAGTTTATGTGTGGAAATTGTGTCATATAGTTGCAATGTTAGTTAATCAATTAGGTGAGAAACAGTAATAACTTATTCTTTTTATTATGCATCATTATATGTTGTGTTTTAACATTGCCTGAATATTAGGGCATTTTGTTGTTTATTTAATATTACAATAATAGATATGACTAACAAATAAAATTACTATATGTAGATTTTAAACATGAAACTCTTTTCGGAGACAAATTTTACATTTTAATTAGCCTACATATATTAGTATTAGTATAGCTTTTATAGCATTTTATGTCCAAGGACTCTTGTACTGAAAATCTTAAATGCAGTACTGGTACTATAAATAAACAAACTGTTTAATTAAACAACTAAAATATTTATATATATATATGTATTTTCACAAACAATCATATAAATCTATTTTACAATGCTGTTAAAGTAAGTCATGCACACATGTTTTGTTCTGTTAGTCATTCCATTTGGTTACAATTGATATTCCAATTGTAGGTCAAAATTCTTTTCTGTTTCTACATTTTTTAGAGAAATTTTTGAATTGAATTTAGTAAAGATATATATATATATATATATATTTATGGCAATTTGAGTTATTTATTTTGGTCTTTTTATATTGCAGTGAAAAATTAAATAAATATAATGAAATATATATTGGTCTCTGGCGGAGTTATTAGTGGAATTGGAAAAGGTAAGACATTTTATTACTACATATATACAGACCGCAAAATAAATATTAGAAAACAAACAGTGCCAGTCAAATTGAAACAACGCTGGTCAAGCGGGTGTGTGCCTTTGTGAATAATGCAGAAACATTCTCGCCGTTTTATCGATTGGTTTCGTCTGGAAATAAAACTTTTTTTGATCCGTCCTAACAACACGCGCTCACACTGCAGTTTACAGCCGAACGTCAACTATCTACACATGCCGGAATGAGTCAGATATCCGACAACTATCCCGCTTCTTAAATATGCGGTACAAGGCCATAAACTCTGCACTAATACTTTATCACGCGACCACGATGAAATTTGAATAATCAGCGCTTTTTAAGGCAGGCTTTATCTAATATCCTACAAGTTCTTCATATTTTATTATTTGGCATAAATAGTGGTAATTTTTTGAAGATACACTTTAGTAAATAATCATAACAAAACAGCTACCACAACGCAGGAACCAGAGTCTTTAAACTATCAATGAACGTGTTTTGCGAGGTAATTGTCAGCGCCGGTCAGCATGACCGATGGAAGGTGTAAAGTACTGGTTACGATAGTTCAAATGACCGACCTTTATTTTGCAATCTGATATAACAGACATGGGCAACATACTGTCTGCGGGCTTGGCCCGGCCCTTGAAGCGATTTTGACCGGCCTGCAGACTGTATCTAACCATACCCTGTAATTAAGAAAATACTATTCATGTAATAATTTTTCCCACATCTGGCCCGCTGACTCGGGAAGTTGCCCAACCCTGTGATATAAGCTATCGCTGTATATAAAGTCCTTGAAATTCGTGCTGGGAAAATCGCATAAACGTAAAATATCTATAACCCGTATTACATAATCGCAAAATTCGACTGCTGAGGTTTTTTTTACTAAGTCAAAATCCGGACGTTTATTCTAATTTGGGCGACGTTGCGCTTAAGGTGCGTTTGGACAAGAGCCAATTGCGCAAAAGTAGTCTGTAAGTTAAGGCACGCGGCAAAACCACTTAACGGACATTGTTTAATTTTAGTAGAATTTAAACGATTTGAAAACAACAAAAAACAAGGTCATTTCTGTATTTCTATCATATGAAAATACAACACATTGTAATAGCTCCAAAAAATACAAATCCTGAATCCAACGTCAATGTTAAAATAGTGGACACCTATCTAGTTTGGACTGGATAATAATTCGAAAATGATAGGCCTACACTCTACAGTTTAAAAGAACAAAATACAATAATACCAAATGAGGAAATACATGCGATTGCGAGACACGCGCTCCATATATTTATGTAATTAAATGTTCCGAATTGTCAACTCACCAAATCGGGGTGCTAGGATCAAAGCAACGTAGTCTATCGGAGATTTGATTGACAGCTGGCTGCTGGCTTAATTATGGGTCCCATTTGAAAAAAATGGGACACATATTGTTTTTGTCCGTTTTTTTTTTTTTTCTTTTTTTTTTTTTTTTTCGTCAAAGGTTTGACAGGCATGGCATGGCGCCCCGACATCTACTAGAAGGAATAATCGAATCGTAATGAAACTTAGCCTTTCGCTAGACAAAATGGTCTAGATATGCAGAAACCAAAATTTTGGGTGATTAATCCAGGGGAATTCTCCTGGTATGTTAAAAACCAAAACGGTTATTTTTTATGAAAAATTTAGCTTTTTGTGGCATAGCGCTTGAACGGCTACTCCAATTTCAATCAGATTTGGTGGAATGTAAGTGCATTAGGCACTGATTTAACATTTGGAAGAAATAAAAAGAATTACCTAGGAAAACACCCTAAAAATTAAGATTTTGTACTCAAATCATAATTGTGACAGGCATACCATGTCGCCCCGACATCTACCAGAAAGAGTAATGGAATTTTAATGAAAATTTGACATTTTTTAGACAACATGGTCTAGATATGCAGAAACTAATATTTTGGGTGATAAACTCAGGAGACTTACCCTGGGGCGTTAAAAACCAAAACGGTATTTTTTTCTAAAAAAATAGCCTTTTTTGGTCATAGCGCTTAAACGGATGCTACAATTTGAATCAAATTTGGTGGAATGTAAGTGCATTAGTCACTGATTATACGCTTAAAAACATAAAAAAATTACTTAGGGAAATACCCTAAAAAATAGGATTTTGTTCTCAAGATCATGATTGTGACAGGCACGCCATGTCGCCCCGACATCAACCAACAGAAGTAATGGAATCGCAATAAAAATTTGACATTTGTAAGAAAACATGGTCTAGATATGCAGAAACCAAAATTTTGGGTGATAAATCTAGGGAAATTCCCCTTAGACCTTAAAAAACCAAAACGCTATTTTTTTCTAAAAAATAGACTTTTTTGGGCATAGCGCGTGAACGGCTGTTACAATTTAAATTAGATTTGGTGGAATGTAAGTGCATTAGTCATTGATTTAACACTTGAAAGAAATAATAAAATTACCAAGGGAAATACCCAAAAAATAGGATATGTTCTTAAATCATGATGACAAGAATGCCATGTCGCCTCGACATCTACCAAGAGGAGGAATGAAATTGCAATGAAAATTGGACATTTGTAAGACAACATGGTCTATATATGCAGAAGCCAAAATTTTGGGTAATGAATCTTGGGGAATTCCCCTCAGACGTTAAACACCAAAACGTTTTTTTTCTAATAAATTAGATTTTGTAGCCATAGCGCTTGAACGGCTGCTCTAATTTTATTAAAATTCGGTAAAATGTTAAAACATTAGACACTCTGTTCCAATTAAAAAAAATGAAAACATTTACTTATAGGTTAATTTCCATGAAAACGAAGATATGTTTCTGAATTGTGATTGTGACAGGCATGCCATAGCCTATCGCACCAACATCTCCAACAAGAAGTCGACAAATCAGATTAAAACTTTAAGAATTGTTACATAGCATGACTTACTTATGTAAAAACAAAAACTTATCTACTAAACCCAGGGGAATTCCCATGAAACAATGAAAAACTAAATCGGGCTGTTTTGGGAATTTTGCTTTCTTTTACTATACAGTGCTTGAAAAGAAGCTATAATTTAAAACATTTTTGTTGAAATGTTCGTAAATTTAAGACGTTTGTTCTTTATTTAACTAAACATGGAAAATAAGTTTGGTATGTTAACTATGGGACCCATGCGTTTATGCTTGCAGAAACAAAAACTACATACTCAGTGTATAAAATACAAATTGTGGTTAGGGACCCTGTAGCATGAATATAGTTTATACAACATGTGTTTTACAAATAGTGATGGTTAACACGTGGTTGACACTCTCTAGTTGAATTTTAAGTTTTGTGTTAGAACATTGTAATTTGATAAAAACTTGATAAAACTGCCGCTATGCGCTTTGAAACTATTTTCTTTATATTTTGACAGTTTTTTTTTAAATCTCGAAAAATTAGTACCCATAAGTAGCACGATATTCAGAGCCTGCTAAATCGTTTCTGCTAAAGAGCCTGCTAAAGAATTCTCACCGGAATATCCAGTGATAACCTCACCGATTTTGGTTGTTTTATGCAATACTGTATATTTTTAAATTGTTTCCCGCGAGAGCATACATTCCGCGTTCTTTTTTAGCTTATAAATTGATACTTTAGGAATAGTCTACGCTCCGTAATCGGCGTAGAAATATAGAAAACCAAAATAACGTTAAAAGCAAATCGTTGTATTGACTAGATTTTAAGCCTAATGACGCAATATTTAATGTTATCAAAACGCCCATTTTATTGTAGTAGGTGGAATAAGCGTTTAATTTGTCGTTGCTTTTACCAATTCAAGTGTAACTTAGACGTTATCAAGGACTCTACTTCCTTTTTTCGGACCATTGTTTTAATATCCGCTATTCATCAACATGTTTCAAAGAGCGACTTTTAAAAAATCGAAGAAAAAAAAATTATAAACGCTAATTAGTAGTCAAAATACCGAACGCATTTGATAATACAGTAGATGACGACTTGCCTCTTAATCGTTTAATTGATCAAGAAAAGTATTGAAATAAAACAGAATTGCAGAGAATTTTTTTGCACTGTCAATGTTTTATATATTTTTTATTACACCGGTTAAAAAATCCAAGACTGCCTTTCATTAGAAATGTCTTTATCATATACAACACATGCTTAATTGCTTTGATAACCTGACAGGGAAAACTTAGTAATCTGAAGATTAACCATGTGATAAAGGCCTTTGTGTTTTTCCATTCATGGAAATAAAACCTGAAATACTAATTTGTATTGTTGTACTAAACAGTTTAACCTCATAACTCAGGTGTAATATCCAGTAGTATAGGAACAATACTGAAGTCATACGGACACAGAGTTACTGCGATAAAGATCGATCCGTATTTAAATATTGATGCTGGGACGTTTTCACCATATGAACATGGTAAGCAATATATTATAAATAGGGATGCACAATATAGGATAGTTAGGTATTCTAGAATATTTTAGAATAATATATTTCGAATCTAGAATTTCGAATCCTATTCTAGAATGTTTTACCATATATTTAATTTACTCTGCTGTGATATATTTTCTCACTTAAAAAATAGATACCGGGCGGTAAATGATTATTAAATATAGTGAATTAGCCATATGCTTTTACACTGATGTGGGCAATTCACACAGTCAAACAATATTTTACCATTACATATCTTTTTTTAATAATATGTTACTTC
>CH000225.1:345671-419415 GCA_000149265.1 Ciona savignyi | reverse complement strand
TCAGAAAATAATCGTTTTTTTTTTTTAGGCGTTTTTAGATCGCGATCGGATCTGCAAGAATTTTAATGATCGTAAAAAATCCTGATCGGCACAACACTAGAAATTACCGTGCATGTAAACACAAAAAAATGCTTTGTTCTCCAATTGCGACGCTTGTATGTCTTGCGCAATTGAATTGTAGTGCGGATAGGCAATTAATGTAGACGATCTGATAATTAATCGAAACGCGTGAAAATCAGGTGATTCTGCATATCCTGGCAAAATGCCAAAGGCCTACTCTGCACGCGTCGTTCGGTGCCATATATATTATATATATATTGATATATAAATAATTTTTTTTTGAATCGTTAGGCCGTGCGACGCACGGCCGCACGGCCGTACTTTACGCCACTGCGTACAACAACCAATGTCGACTATGATATCTTATACTTTATATAGACCTCTAAAAGCACCTCTATAACACCAGCGCACATAATAAGCGTAGTAAGTTTCCCCTTACCAAAAGCGCATCTATCGTGTGAAGACGTTCGAACATTTTTTAAAATGAGAATTCGGAAAACATCCTGCATCATTGCATCACTTTTTATGCCAATGGAAGATGCATTGTAACCCTAAATGTCAGTTGTAGTCTAAATTCAATATTGCATAACACAAAAAATTTATTCACTAATTTTATTTTTTTAGCTGGAGATTTTATTTACTTAGCCATCCTCGAATTTTCTCTTACCCCGAACTCCACTTAAAACTGTTTCGGTTTTACATACTGAGTGCATTTTTCACCCCAAGACCATTCCGGTTTACTTTCATCATTCGCCATAACGCCATGCTGTTTCTTATTACACCCCCCCCCACCAATGGCGGAACCAGGTCCAAATAATGGGAAAAAGTTTTCAAAGAATCCTTTTGAAACCAATTGTAGTGTTTGTAGAAAAATGTTATTATAGGGCACAGTCGATATTATGCCTCGATATTATGCCTCTATATTAAGAAAGGCACAAACTTTTTATTGTTAAAGTTAATTTGCCCTTCCATGTACTTCTATTGAATGCCCCTTGCCGAACGGAGAACCCGCGTTTACTTTTAGAGAACTCATGAACATACCACATTCACCGATCCGAATATAGATAATAGGGTAATGTTTCTTTAAAATGTGATTTTCAAGTAAAGGTAGAACGCGAGTAATGAATTTATAAAGATACTGGCGGCTGTTTTATTTTAACTCTTTCACTACCGGCTAAATGCATTAAATCAAACACCGCAGTGTTTTTTTCATTTTTTAGTCATTTTCAAATTAGCACAGTTTTTTAAAAGTTTATGCTATAATTTAATATTTAGTATGTTTGGAAAGATAATTTACCCCTCTTTTACACAAGCCGCATACCTAGAATCTACCTCCAATAAAGAATATATTATGTAAATTTTAGTGAACACCACTTTATGTAAAGAAAACTCTGCTCGACTTTTTTCAAACAATCTAAAAAACCGACAATGCGTAAAAATTGAAACAATGCAATTACGCCCAATTAAATGTGAGCGTTAAAGTAACCATTCGAAATAATAATGATTGTGAGTGTTATTTAGGTTGCGATTATTTTGATTCTGTGCTACAAATAATTTGTTTGAACAATTTAAAAATCTAGGGGGATTTAAAAATCTTCACCCCCCTGGCTGGATCCGCCACTGCCCCCGCACACGTTTGGCGACCTCTACATCCATTCGTGACATTATAAAAGCCCAAATCCTGTTTCGTTTCCCCTCTTTCTCGTACACCATGTAACACATACTGTGTGTCGATTGCTGCATGTGAATACAAGGCTTGAAATGTGTCGTCTATGCGTCTATATTAGTATATTAGTGGGGCTTCTCTGTCGCTATCTGTTTAAGGTTTATAGAGTAGTTATGCAGGGTAATGCTGTTTAAAGTCTATCCGTCGAAGAAGCTAGGCGGTTCTAATCCATTAGAGCGTCATAAACGAACAGGTGCCCGCTGACTATATGGCGTGCCCGCATGCAATCAGCGTGACTAACATGGGGGCATTGGGGGGCTTTAAATTATTTAATAAAACTTTTACTAATTATGCTGAATCGGTACCAGAACTAGATTTTTTATCGTTAAGGGGCCTAGTTTGACAAGTCCAAAAGACGCATTTCTAATTTAATGTTAAAAACACGGGATTTTTTTCCCAACCCTTTCATCTCCTGAACTTTTTGTACTAGGGGCGCGCCTGTGCACATTAAAAACATGGTAATGAATAATTAGTCATGCACATCATAGGCTGCCGTGACAACAATATATGTCTTTTATATTTTAAGTTATCAGCAGTGGCGTACCTAGCCGGGGGCAACGTAGACACTGTCTACCCAAGATTATGGGACAATAAAAAAAAAGAAATGGAAAAAATAAAGATTATGAGGCGATATTAAATTTCTCCGTAATTCTTATTACGCGTGTCATCTTTAAAGTATTCAAAGGTTTTAACAAAGCGATCTTACGTCGTTCTCTTCGAATTACCGCGTAAATCGCATTCCAATATAAAAATATTGCTTTGCTTGCAAAATGACACGTTTGCGTCTTTTTGACCACGTGGTTAAGGATCATTAAAGTATTACGTAATCATAGACTTACACGCGTGTTTCTCAATGTTCTTTTATTATCACCGATTACATTTGCAGTCTAGGCAACGCGGAAATTAAGACTTCATGCCGGCCAGTATCTTACTTGCACGAAGGTTGTAGATGTTAAGGTGTTTTCATATCAAACCATTTGTTCGCATGATTTAATTTTTTGGCCGTATTTATAATTAGATTAAAACCCACAACAGAGCGTTATAACACTGTCGTTCGTCAGAATACCAAGTGCCACAGTCCGGTAATATATGAAACTACGGAAATACGAATATCAATACGGAAGGTAATTAAAAATGCTATTGCAGGCTTACCGCTAATGGTGCAATATAGCTGAAATATACGACATGGTTAATTTAAAGCATTTTTTTTGTGATTTTGACTGTACGAAATTGTATGTACTTATAAACGTTTAATTGCGGCTCTAAACAAAATAGCGTTTAGTCCAGAAGTCAGTCAAAGCTCCGAGAGCCTGTAGGAAACCGCAACTCATGGTGGTCTTTATTCCTTTGATGGGGGGCTTATCGCACTCGCTCTTTCCAGGTGCAGATGTCTGCGTGGTTCACTCTCGGAGATTTGACTGACATTTGGACGAAACAGTATTTCAAATAATGATTTATTTAATTTACAAAAGGAATAGTGGGTGATCATTTGGATAATAAACATTTTTCAGTCAAGGATTTTTATTATAGTGTGCATTACCAGTAGGGCTGCGAATTAACGGTTAATTTGAAAAACGGTTAACTGATGTAACAACAATCGGTTAACTGTTATCGATTTTCTTTAGGCTACTGTCAAATTTTTGGCAAGGAAATTTATATGTCGGACAGCAGTTCGTCGATACAAAGCGTTTGCCGAGTAAACAAGCCGAAGATCGTGGCAGCGTTGCCTTTTATCTTGCCGCGCTGATTCCAGATAAGAAAATTGGCCCGAATCCAAGATCACATGTATTTACCGCGATTGTGATTATTCCTATCGGTGGTTCGAACTATTTTACTCAAACAAAAATTAAAAAACAAAATTAATTTGCTAAGATTAATAAAACAAGAAATTGCTCAGAAATATATTTACAACTACGTGCAATTCCCGTTTGAATAATTACGTAGAAATGCGTAATTACGTAATTTTGATTTGACGTCCTTACCGCAATCCCGATGTCCGAATTACGTAACTGAACCTAATTTCGTATTTACGCCCAGCTCTATGCATAGCATTGATGCATTCTACTGTTGTCGGGTAGTTATTTCATGTCAGAAAAGCGTGCGTTTTACCAATCAACGAACAAATAAGAGTTTAAAAAAGAGTTGTTAAAAAACGGTTAAACGGTTAAAATTTGACATGACGGTTAACCATAACCAATAATTTTTCGCACCCCTAATTACCAGAATATTTTTTTAGGTAATGCGGAATTTATATAAAATAGTAGTATTATTATACATAGCGCAACTTTGATTAAATTGCGTCTATAGTAATGAGAGCGATTTTCTGCTCTATATGCAGGGAAAATAGCGAAGATTTTTTTTCGTGCTTATGCGCGAAATCGAGTTCTCGCTTCGCTCGCGGTTGTCTACCTGGTTACAGAATCTCACTGGTTTTCAGTATTACAGAAACGCCACTGGTTATCAGTATTTTTGTAAATCCAGCAAAAATTATTTACATCATAAAAATAGACAAAAAAACTTTTGTTAAATCCAGGTGAAGTGTTTGTACTCGACGATGGCGGGGAAGTGGATTTGGATCTCGGGAACTATGAGAGATTCTTAAATGTCAAACTTCATAAAGATAACAATATCACAACAGGTGAGTGTGAATGTCGCACATTAGGAAAAAACACTCTTTTAATATATATATTTTAGACAAAATTCATTAAGCAGATGCAACTATAATCAAAAGCAATGTAACACAATAATACTTGGATATGAAAAATTACAAAAATATCTGCCGTATAATTGTGCACTATTCGGCATAAACGTCACAGGCCCAGGCAGCATACAATAAAATTTCTTAGACACAGACAATAAAAGGTTTCTATTTTTATAATATGACCGGCATTAGTGATCTGGGCTTTATGGATCTAAATTTAAACTAGCCCTTTAATTCAGGCCTTTAACTTTTTGAGTGTAACTTCATGCACTAGAGCAAGTTGAGATTTGCAGCATTCGTTTTGAGTGATGCGTAAAACTAAAGTGAGGGAAATACTTTAGTCGAACTTGTGTATCTAAAATTTTTGTCCCCCAAAATTAAAAGGCTAGATGCGCTACTATTGTTTACAACGCTTTATATACCATAAATTACTTTCAATATGAATGTCGACCATACAGAAAATTAATTCAGTTCTTTGGTACATATGCAGTAAATGTAAGTTGAACATCCAGTTTGTGGTTGGGTCAGTCACATGGTATTATAAATTAAGGAATTTAAGTGAGATTTGCTGCCACATTCTAGAAGTATATTCTTGTCAGTTCCATGCATCTACAAAATTTAATATATAGTAGCTTTTAAACATTTTTACTTCCGACAAAATTTGGCAATTTATTTTTCACAAGTGTAAGGACAAGCGAACATGAAACAGTTATTATGTGTTTAATGACAATAAACTTACAAGATGTTTGATGTTTTTTCTATATTTGGTAAGTAATTACAAAAATTACCTTTTTAACTTTGTTTAATAGACCAAACAACATACAACTGACAACTTTTAAAATTGTTTAACTATGTTCGAGGCTTTAATTGCCAGAAAAATAAACACTGAAAAATGTTAATTTCACTACGGATTTTTTCTGCCCTTTTATTTAAAGGGCCCATAATAATAACTATTTCCAGTTTGTATTTTATTAGATTCATATCATAATAGATCTGCCAAAGATGTTATAAAATTAATTTATTAATCTTTTTATATATTTGTTATATTTGTCCACTCATTTATTATCAGGAAAAATCTACCAGCATGTGATTAGCAAGGAAAGAAAGGGAGATTATCTCGGGAAAACTGTGCAAGGTTTGTAGTAGCATGTGTAAATAACTTTAATACTTTTTTGACTTTTCAATAAAAATAATATGTATACTGCAGTCCTCGAAATTCGTTTGCCGAGTCCACGGCAAAAAAAATGCCGTGGGAAATCGTATAAACGTAAAAGTCCACGGCAAATTGCCGTGGGTGTATAACTAACGTATTTTTTAAATTATTTTCGCGTGAGCATACATTTCTCGTTCTTGCGCGTTTCTTTCTAAATTAATATTTTAGGAATAGGTTACGCTTGGTAATGCGGCGCAGAAATATAGGAAACCAAATGAACTTAAATGCATTTCACGGTAGACCGAGTCAAAACGTTAAAATCAATTCGTTGTAATGACCAGATTTTCAGCCTAATGACGTAATACTTTATGTTATTAAAATGCTATTTTTATTGTAGTAGTTTTGTCGTTGCTTCTACTATTAATTAAAGTATTAACTTGTACGTTTTTAAGGACTCTATGCTTACGTAATTTCGGACCATTGTTTTAATACCCGCTGTTCTTCGACATTTTTTAAATACCGACTTTGCATCTAAGAAAAGCAAAACAATTATTCACGGCAATTTCCTAGTTAGAAATCCAAAATGTTTTGTTTTAAAAAACTACCGGTACTTTCGATTTAAACACTGAATTCACTTCCCCAGCCTCCGTTAAGTTTGCGATCACAGACTTCTATGAATATTCTTAAACTAGAAGTTACAGGAAATAAAATCCAAAAGTGGATCAATATTTAAAGACCAATACACAAAAAAACAAATTGCAATTCATGTGTACATAATTTAATAATTATTCTCAGTATCACATGTGTCTATCGATAACATTCAAATTAAAAAATCAACGAACAGCAAGAATACGGTCCTATACCGTCTATGTATGGAAATAACGAACATTTACAGCATTTAAAATAAAACTGTTTAAAATAAGGGTGATTGATGTGTATTGTTTAATCCGAGTCGATATCCGACCACTCGTCATCTGATACGTCAGATAAAGCAACAGTTGGTTGATCTTCGCACAGTTCCGGTTGTGTAGAAGAATGTGCTGGAGGTTGTGAAATTTGGCACCGTTTCGCTTGGTTCTGATAGCCACCAACTCGTCGTTTTCCACGTCGAACGTTGCCATTGGGGTAAGTTGTAAGAAACAGTTCAATGGCATGAGAGTAACGGAATGGATCAAAGCTGTCAAAATCGTTTCCACGCAAACGAAGAAGGCTTTCTTCCGTTTCATTATTTAGTGACAGTCGACCCTTCCGTAGCATGGCGGTGAAAAAAGAAAACACGCGTTCCACTTCTGCATTTGAAATTGGCACTACCATACAAATTTCGACAACTTGTAGGCAGTTTAAGATATCGAGTGATCTTTTTATTTTAAAAAGTTGCTGCCACGCAACTTCGTTTGAGGTTCTTCGTAGAAACCGTTTTACATGAGCGGAAATGGTTGTTATTTCCTCTTGTATTTTTGCATCAACACAGCCGTTATTTTGTAGTTGAACCTTAAACTTGGACATTACTGTACAATATGCTTCGTTCAGATCTTGATCAGATAAAACTGCATACGATTCAACATCTAAGACGATGGCAATTGACACAAAAAGGGGATCTTCTATAATATTTTTCATCCTTCTTTGCAATGAGGCCGACAAGTTATTTAATACCTTAGCAATGTCGGTAGCCACCTCATTCAGCGTGTTTGGCAGATCGCTCCCTCGCACCAAGTAGCCGTGGAACTTTAGAACGTCGTCGTCAGAGCTAATATTGGGCAAAATTTTGTTGTTGAATGTCGGAAAGTGGTGGGGATTTCTTAGCCCTTCGCCGCCGTTTTCTTCCAGGTAGCTTTTCAAACCAACAATTGCTGTTACAGCCTTTTCTATGACAGTAATGGTGCGAGGCATCAGTAAGCTAAGCTCCTGTAAAACGCGAGAACATGGAACGAGAAGGCACAAAATATCTAATTTAACAGCATGAAAGACCAATTTGTGCAAAGAGACGGATTTACGAAGCATTCCCTCAAGGCGTGACTTTTCTTTTTTCATTGTTAGATTGTGCGGAGAAGATATTTGATCGTTGCAAAATGCAACAAACACGGGAAGATTTCTCAGATAAGTTTTAATGGCTAATGTCTGGTGATCTATCCAACGTGTCCCAGAGGCACGCTTGTACCGCAAATGTACTGTACCTAAAGCAATTGCTGTTCGTTTAAACAGCCTCCATTTAAGCGGTGCTCTGCGGAAGAGATAGTAGACTGAATTTACGTCTTCGTCACACCCTTTACTCATGTTGCACATGTCAAAGGAATGATGGATAGCCAGCTCCACCTTATGGGAAGGACACAACACCTGAATGACATGATTTCCAACGGATTCTTGTTCTAATCGAAAGACGGCGATGTTGGTGTTTGTGCCATCAGAACCAAGGCCTATTTCTCTATTTGAACGGTTAAACGTAAAATTCCCTTTTTGAAATGATTTATCCAGGGCCGCCTTTAAACCAATTGCATTCACTTCGTCAGGTTCCTCTAAAGAAAGTACATTATAGCACGGTTTACCATCATTGCAGGTTTTGATTACAACGACTTCTTTCTCGTCGAGTGTCTTGGCACTAGACGAACCGTCGAATAAAAGGCTAAAATAGAGACGGTGTCTTGAATTTAAGGGAGATGTGATTTCATTTTTAAGAATTGATTTAGAAATGTAATGAATCATTTCGACACCTGCTTTGTCAGACAAGTATCCGCAACCAAGCTTTACCTGATGTTGATTACGACTAAAATTTGCATATTTTGAATACATTTGGAAGGAAAGATTGTTCACAGCTGTAAAATGCGCCAGTTGAAACTTTTTGACCAATTCCTGTTTTTGAGATAGATTAAGTAAAGTATTTAAATGCACTATGCTTTGTTGACCCGCTCCCGCATTGTCGTGAAGTGCTACGGTGCCGACGTCTGTACTTGTTGTACCCGAAACTATTTTATTTTCACGAAGACGAAGTACTGCGGTTTTATGGTACGAAGTTTTAATGTGATTTTCGGCGTTGCATTTTTTAATGACGTTAGTTCCGTCAATCCAACTTCGGATTACAGCTGCCGTAGAGCCGGTTATTTTCACCAAATCATTGGGGAATTTTGTATAAAATTCTCTGCATATGCGGCAATAAATTGTCACAACACAGCCCCCTGCCTCACTATAGCCAAGTTGGTCCAGGTTCCACTTCGCAACTGTTTGCACTTTAACCATGATTACTCTCACTGTTCTGTAAACTATTCACAATAATAAGCTTTAAATAAACTAGCTTTGCTAAAAATAACTCTCCCTGCCCGTCGTTCGAAATATATGTTTATGACGTAACTATAGCTTAGTGGCGCAATAAGCATCTCTATAATCGAATATATCGAACGTATTTTATAAACACCGCAGATAACGACTTACCTGTTAATAGTTTGATTAATTAAGAAAATTGTTGAAATAAATTCATTTAATACAAAATTGCAGTTAGTAAATGATCTAAAACCCCACGGCTTTTTTTTTTGCCGTGGACTTTGGTAATTTGCCAAAAGTCCACGGCAATCCCCACGGCAATTGCCGTTTGCCGTGGTGAATTTCGAGGACTGTAAATATATATATATATATATATTATAGGGATGCACTACTTAGGTATTCTAGAATATTCTAGAATAATATATTTATTTAAATTTGCTTTGATGTGCAAATATATTTTCCATTTTAAAAAATAGATGCTGGGCAGTATATAAATATTAAATAAGTGTACAGAACTAGGAATATGCCTTTGTACAGTGTTGAGGGAAATTTAGGACTTACTCGATCAAAATTTTCCCATAACTTAAGTTTTCATTGAAAAGTATATTAAATTAATTACTATAAATTCGATAAAACTAATAACTAAATATTTTTAGATTTTATTTTTTGTGCTTATTAAAAACATAGTTGTTAAAGTGGAATAAATATTTCCAAAAATAAGCCTGTCTAGTCTTTAAATAACTTTCTAATAATTGCGTCATATTTAAAGGTGCAATAAACCACGCGGTTAGCTAGGGGAAAGTGACCTACTTTAGGTTCGCGCGCGCTGTAAGCGCGTCGTATGGGACGCAAAAGAAAACTAATCGTGCTGATCTATTGCCGCACGCAAGCTGAGACGATACGCTGACGTTTGCATAATTGAAATAACGATTTATGTTGAGCTATGAATTGCAACCGCGATTTTACGTTTTCAATTTTTATATTGTGCTTCCCTATATATATATATATATATTAATAATGCAATATTATTTATTTTTTTCCAAAAAATCTCATGCAAAAAATCTTAGGGTTGCTAATGAATGATAATATTTCACAGTTGTTCCCCATGTCACCGATGCTATAATGGAATGGGTGGAGAGAGTTGCAAAAGTCCCTGTTAATGGCGATTCTGAAGAGCCAGAAGTTTGTATTATAGAGGTAATTTTTATATTTCTAAATTAATACCAATGTTTATTAAGTTTTAACTGTTTGTTGGATGGTGTATTTTGGTTGTTTGGTATTTAACCAGATATTTTCTCAACCAAAAGTTTATAAGAAATTCGATGCTTTTGTGAATATAGAAATACAATATCTTTATTAACATATGCAAGTAGGGATGCACAATATAGAATTTCGAATCTTTTAGATTTAAATCTCTAGGATTTCGAAAATTTATAAGCCATTTAATAAGACCAGGATTTGAAATTAAAAACTTAAATTGCGGCAGCTATTTGCGGACAAAAACCGTTATGCCGATTATGCAAACGTCACCGCATTGTCTTTGCAAGCATGCAACAATTAATAGTCCTGTTTAGAAACCTTTGGTGGAACAGGAACTTTATAACTGTAAGCTCAGAAAATACAACTTGTATCATAGTATTAAAACAACATTATCAGTAGTCCACCCTCCTCCTTCCTGTCAGATAGTGTTCAGAGACCGAACATGTAATGGTAAAAATATTGTTTGACTTCGTAAATTGCACCCATCACAGTTTAAAAGCATATTATTAGTTTACTACATTATCATTTACCGTCCAGTATCTATTTTTAAAGGAAAAAATATATGCACAGCATAGCAAATAAAAATATGTGGTAAAACATCATAAAATGGGATTTGAAATTCTAGATGCGAAATTGATTATTCTAAGATATTCTAGAATACCTAATTATCCTATATTGTGCATCCCTATAAGCAAGTAATTGTAGTCTATGTAAAACATTTGCTGTGAATTCATTATGTATAGCATCTTAGAAAGTGTCTTTTTACCATGTCTAGGGATTAACATTTAAGCACCTCCTGTTTTTCTCCTATTAGCTTGGAGGAACCATTGGTGACATTGAAGGAATGCCGTTTGTCGAAGCATTTCGGCAATTTCAATTCCGTGTCAAAAGTGAAAACTTCTGCAATATTCATGTCAGTCTAGTTCCCCAGGTGTGTGAAAAGCTAGTTTTCTATTTGTTTTTGGTCAATTGGTTAGTTGTGAGATACAATTGTTTCAAGTTCTGAGATATAAGCGGCTGTATACTTTTCTACTTATGTAATTTTCGACTCCAGTCGACAGCATCAGAAGGGTTAAAAGCATTAAAACAGGGGTTCTTAAACTGGGGGGCGCGCCCCCCTTGGGGGCCGTGAAAGCTTTTCAAGGGGGGCGCGAGCATGACAGTGACATATTTATGTTAAAGTGGATTGTCGGCACTTGTGAGTATAAAGACAAAATGTCGTAACAAACTGGAATGCGAAGCAGATATTCGATGTTCGTTGTCTTCAACAAAGCCTCGAATTAAACCACTAATTTCCCAAAAACAGTTGCATACTTCACACTAAGCATGGTAATGGCAAATAAATTATTGTTTTATTTTTCGTAAATTTAATTTTTGAGTAGGTGAGGCGTGAGCATGAATCACAAATCTCAAGGGGGGCGCGACTGAAAAAGTTTAAGAACCACTGCATTAAAAGAATTACTTTGTAGTGCATAAGAAAATGGTACCGAATCAATTACCCTGAAAGTAATCATAAAGCATAACCCGTATTGTGGCCTGTGGGTACTATTTCGTTTCTGGAAACTGGTCTTTAAGCTGCCTGTAATCGCATTGTAGTTATATTCATGTAATAGCATTTTGTTTAGGAGATTTACGTGTAAATTATTTATTACACACTGATGATAGTTGCAATGACAACCAATACATTGGATTTCATTATTTGTAATAATGGTTGGTATTATTAGGTAAAGTGCAGGGGCATTATTAGAACACAAATCTTCAGATTATCCCTGTGGTTACAGTCTGGTTACCGAAGCTATTGCAGTATATTGATTATAAAGGAGATAATTTTATTATTTGTGTCAATCCACTAGATTTAGGCAACAACCACTAAGTGCCTTTCCCAATCAGTATAATGTTTTACATCATATTTCGTGTTCACAGCCAAGTACCACAGGGGAACAGAAAACAAAGCCAACCCAGCACAGCGTAAGGGCACTGCGTGGTCTAGGTTTGTCTCCAGACCTCATTTTCTGCCGAAGTCAAACGCCCCTTGAAAGGGCTGTGAAAGAAAAGATCTCAAATTTCTGCCATGTTGGCCCCGAACAGGTGATGACCAGGACTGCTTATTGTGTATTTACGCACAACAAGTTCTATTTGTGTATCACCACACACAAGTAAAGTAATTTTTAAAAAGACATGGTTGATTTTTAAATTTTAATATGTATGTTAACTTTTGGTAATTTCATTCCAATGTGGTAATTGGTAAATTAACCCTTAGACCACGACGGTTACATATTTGTAACCTAGAAGTGTCCCCGAAAAAAAATGCACAATTCAGTCGTTTCTTGGGGGATTTTTCTAGTTTATATATTTTTGGAAAGCATTTGAATAGATCTTTCGAAATAACGCATAAAAACATAACCTTTACATTTAAAATTTTTGAGTAATATTGCTCCAAACATTTTTCTTAACAATTTTTGTATCTAGTTTAACTTTTAGGTAAACAATCGCTTTTTTGTGTTCTGGGGAGTTAAAACTGTTACACTAGTTGCTGTGAGAATAAAACTAGCAGTAGCCATCTTTGTTTTCGCTTTTACCAGTCATTTTCGATCTTTCAACAATATATGTATACATATGTTAATATGACTTTCGCTAATTACTATTGATATTTATTCATTTTTTCGTCTTTGTTTTGTTTGTTGTTCAATTATTATATGATATTTAGAAGAAATATGGCAACTTCGCGGTAGTTTACAGCCGATCAGGCTGCCAGCATGAACGAGGCCGACAGTGATTCTGGTGATGAAATGCCATATTTGTCAGTCATGTGTGACGTCATCACGCTAAGTTGACGTCATCAAAAAATAAACAACATAACTTTGTAGGAAATTTCATTTTGAACAACTTTGTAATACATTACTATCTTCTACAAGCTACCAGTAACGAGTAATTAGAGTATGAAGTGTTAATTATGACGTCATTACAAATTCTACCACGTCATCAAAAAAATAAAAATACCAATTTGTAGAAAATTATCTACTGGACAACTTTGTAATAGATTATTTTTACCTAAGTCCAACAGTATTCGCAGCAAACAAGGTCAAAGCAACCTTACTCAAAAGTGCCAAAAACGGCAAAAGTTCCGTCGTGGTGAAAGGGTTAACTCGACTTATCATTTTAAATTGGTAAATGGTTGTATATCACAGCATTGAAAGTGCTTTCTAAATAAGATAGTCTTAAGTAAAAACTTTTAATTGAAGAAAAGTTTTTTTCTGAGTCGTTGTTGTTTGTTTTTATTAATCTTAGAACTGGAAAAGACAATTTACAATTTGCTTATTTTAAAGAAAGTTCAAGAATTATATAAAGAAAAAGAAATTAAAAAAAACAGATTTTTCAAAAATGCCACAGTAAAAGAGTAATTTTTTACTATTTTTTGTATGAAGCACCTGGGTACTCAAAACCGACATTAATAAATAAAGAATTTCAATACAAACAAAAAACTGCAGGAACCGCAATACCCATCTGTCCTTAACTCTTATATTAACATGAAAAAATCGGAGTGAGATCACACTTATATAATTTTTAGCTGTTGTGTATTGAATATTTAATGGTATATTTAGTAATATTCCAATAAAAATCAATTCATCGAATGTATAGCGAATAGTTAATTGGTATTGTTATTCCAATATAAAAATGTAACTCTTTGTTATTGTTGGCTCATTCTTTATTATTATTGACAACATGAATACTTCATTCATAAAACATGGATATCAAAGATAGGTAACTGAGAACCAAAATGTATGGTAATATCAAAATAGTCGGTTCTAAAGTATATACATTTTTGTTATGATTCCATTCTTTGTGTTTTTTCATCCTGTAGGTAATAACAGTCCATGATGTCTCTTCTCTCTACCGAGTTCCATATGTCTTGGAGAAGCAGAATTTGTCAGGTTATTTTCATAAACGACTTGGTTTAACAAAGCGTCTGAGAAAGTCGATGCTTTCTCAGTGGAACACCTTGGCCGAAAAGTAATGGATTTTTTTAATTTGATTTAGTTTTGTTGTAGCAGTTCCCTATAATTTTATTTTGACGTTAATATACTCAGCAGCCTAAAAATTGCCACATGTGTTTTAATAATAAGCATAAGAGGTATTTATTTAGCCAAGTGGAATGTGATAAGTAAGTACATAAATAAATAAATTGCTGCAATATATGCTAGACTGTGGACACTCAGTATCATGGCCATTGACCAATAACTGTACAATGTAGTAACCCTCCACCCAGGAAATATAACCATATCAACCAACCAAGTAATTATCCCATAGATACGACCGATTACAGACTTGCACAAACATAGCACTGGTGGGCAAATACACAAGACTGGAAGACTCCTATGCATCTGTGATTAAAGCATTACGGCATGCTTCACTTGCTATAAATAGGAAACTGAACCTAACGGTAAATTTCATCAATTTTACCACCATATACTGAGCCAATCGGTGCATTTTTTTACTATCTTTGCTTGGTGACATTATGATTTAAAAAAATATTTGCCCCAAGTATCTGCAATCTTCATGTGTCTAGATCATCAACTCTACTCATTTGGAAGAAGAAACCTTGAAAGACAACCCAGTGGTTTATCATGAAGCTTGGAAAAATCTTTGCTCGGCTGAGTAAGTGTTCTTAACAACGTTTTAAATAGGACAACATAATTATATCGGTTAGCATTATCGTATTGTCCAACCAGTTGTCCCAATTGGTCGTACGTCAGCCAAAAGCTGGTTCGTTCAAAGCTTGCCGCTATCCCTTGTAAACCAGTGGTTTAAGTAACATTGTCTTCATCATATTCAATACACTGTTAAAACCATGTCATCAATGCAAGCTACAAATTTTTTTCTAGTCAATCTTCAAAACATAATTTTTGGGTATATGACTGTATGGAAATCATTTTGTATTATTAATAATTACAATTTACCACAGCGGCCTTTTAGTCCCTGGTGGGTTTGGGTTACGCGGGATCGAAGGAATGGTGTCTGCGGTCAAGTGGGCACGCTTGAACAAGAAGCCGTACCTTGGTGTTTGTCTCGGGTTGCAAGTTGCTGCGATTGAGTTTGCGAGGAACGTGCTTAATATGGAAGGTATAATGTGAATGGATAAGATACTCATTGTTAAAAGACATTTCAATGCCGCAGGTGTTGACATTGATTCTGGTGGAAAATCCACTAGGTTTAAAATGATATAAGCTAACAAATGTTCATGGACATAGTACTTGGCATTAGAGCTGGGCGTAATTACGAAATTACGTTCAGTTACGTAATTACGGACGTCGGAATTACGTTACGTAAGTCAAATCAAAATTACGTAATTACGCATATGTCCGTAATTATTCAAACGGGAAAAGACGATCGTTGTAAATATACTGTCTATGCAATTCCTTGTTTAAGTCTTAGCAAAAAAATTGTTCGTTTATTTTTGTTCGAGTTAGGTCTGTGCGAAGTTAACGGTTAACCGGTTAATCGAGTGGGCGTCACAGTTAACCGTCAATGAAATCAATAAATGGTTAACCGACTGTGTTCGTTTTTCACGCATACAACAGCGAATGATAACAATATAAGTTATGGGGTGGTTGTTCTTTTTTAAAGACCGCGCGGTTGACTTTCAGTGGGCCTACTATTAGTGATGGGACGAGTAAAGGTAGAGGCCCCGAGTTTGTATCGAGTTGCTAACGATTGCTAAGAGTATCTTTTCGCGTTGCTAACTGAAACTTGTCGTGTTGCTAACCGTAGGCCGTAGCTCGTCACAGTGTTTATTGCTTTGATCGGCGGTATGACCTAGGGTCACGTTGACCTAGTTTTAATACAGGACCACTGACGCACTACCGAGCGTGTTTTTTTCCAGGATCTTCCCATTATTAAGTACTAGCGAAAGAGAACACTTGGCTAAGAATCATTTAACCGTTTTTTTTTATCTGTTAACAGTTATAAGTATTTGCACAGATCTAGTTCGATTAAAATAGTTCGAACCACCGGTAAGAATAATCGCGTTAAATACACGTGATCTTGGATTCGCGCCAATTTACTTATCTGTAATCAGCGCGATAAGACAAAGGGCAACGCCGCCACGATCTACGGTTTGTTTACTTGTGAATTTGTTTCAACGCAGGACGAACGAACCGTTTAGAATTAAACTTTAAAGTCTCTGAAGTTAAGTTTAAAATTTCATTCTGTTTGTCTACCATCAAAATGCATCCAAAAACACGATGATTTTTGGCTGTTTTAAAATAAAACGATGACGTCATAAAAATTACGAAAATTACGGAATTACGTAACTGAGCTGGCGTAATTCCAAAATACAACTTTGATCAATTACGCCCAGCTCTACTTGGCATATGTTCCATGAACCAGATGGATTATGAATTCTACTAAAACTATAGTAAAGTCTCAATCATATACAATAAACAGCAAGTGCTCTGGCAACCAGACTGCCAATGTCTTATGTACGGAATACTGGATATATTGGTTTCTGCTTTGGCAAGAACCTCATTGGATATTGCTCTAACTGGTGGGCACTAGGTAATCCTAAGATGGCCTGTTAACAACCACTACGCTTATCCAACCCTTAACTGCTGAAAATTACATAAGTAGAAAAGTATACAGCCGATTTTGATCAGCGAGATGGCGCAAGAGAGCTGAATAATTTCTTGGTTTACCAATATAGATCGATTTATAGGTTTGCATTTGATATTTTTTAGTTAGTTGAGTTTTAAAAAATGTATACATATTTGTGTTGTTTTAATTAGTTTTAATTTTGGTTTTAGTCCCCGATTAGTTTTTAACTATTGTCGTCATGGTTCGCTTGTTTACTTTGAAAACAAGCCATTCATTTTTCGCTTGTACATTTTAAATTATGCGAATTTTTGAGCTTATGGAGGATAAAAAGAAATAATAAGTTGAAAAAGCTACCCTTTTGTTCGCTGATAAAGATTCTGGAGGCAGTTGTTCTTCATTTTCGAGTAGTTCTAGCGATAAAGAACCTTTGGAACCGTTTTGCAACAATTTTGTTTTCCTGTGGCTATGTGTTTGTTTCACTGTGCGAGTGTTAAATTTTTTTTTTTTGATTTGCCTATTATGTTGTCATCAGTCAAGTTGTGACATCATCACTCATCACACAAAAAATAGTACAAAAATGTTCAGAAGATTATGACAAATAACTTAGCTACATACTGTTTTGTTTGTAAACGAGAGAAAAAAGAGTTTTTGTTCTAAATAGTAACACATCATTGCACAATGAATGACGTCATCAAAATTTTACTAATGTGATAAACTTTTCTGTGTGGATCATATTATGCTTACAACAATAGTTTTTTGTACAGAAGTTTTTAATCTAAGGGACTTGGACGAAAATGACCCGAAAAACAGCCGGCAGTAAAGGGTTAATACGTGAAAATGCTATGTAAATAATATTTTGTTCATTCTACAGATGCCAACTCATCCGAAATTAACCCCAACACCAGTCACCCTGTAGTTGTTGACATGCCTGAGCATAATAAAGGGGATATGGGGGGTACAATGAGGTTGGGACTGCGAAGAACTGTGTTCCAGACAGATGACTCAATTCTACGTGAGTTTTATATGCCAATGTCACTGGTGGGGGAGGGGCTTGTAGAGCTTGGTGTAATTGATCAAAGTTATCTTACAGAATCACGCCAACTCAGTTACGTGATTCCAGTAATAACTTTTATGATGTTGTCATTATTTAAACAAATAACTATAGATACTATGGAGACCAAACTATAGAGACTAAAAGTCCAAACAAAACTGTTCAGTCGTCCCGAGTTAAAAAAAACTTACACGAGGAAACAAACCACAGATCGTGGCAGCAGATCGTTTGTTTTGCAGCTGATTCCATATAACAAAATTGGCATGAATCCAAGATCACATGTATATACCACCTTTTTGATTATTTCTACCGGTAAAATTGAAATCGGTATTGTGCCGATTTCCGAATTGTATCAACTTAAGGGGTCTACCGGAACAGCGAACAAGGTTACGATTTTACAAAGTTTATGCCCGATTTTGTAATAATAATAAATGGCGATAATGCATTTTTATGCAGAGCGCGAGCACAGATTCCTTTTGCAATTCCCGTTTGAATAATTTATGGTGAAATGCATAATTACGTAATTTCAAAATTACGCCCAGCACTAAGTGCTTGTTGGGGGTGAAAAGCTGTACTACCGTATATATTCGCCGATAGGACGCTTCACCGTATATAGGTCAACTATTAGTTGCCTAGCTTTTTGCATAGTTAACTTCCTATTTTTTGTAGGGTTTAATATAATCAAAATATGTTTTAAGTGCATGATTAGTAGTGCATGTACGCAAGCGCACACCATACGATTTTTATGAATAACCAACTCGCTACAAACCTGTATGTGATTTCCAGTACATTCAGACCTTGGAAGCGATTTGCACTTATGTCGAGCATATTGGTCCCAACTATATTTTTTTTAAATATAAGGAAAAAATTGCGACCTATATGCGAGACTGCTGGTATATATGGTAATTTATTAAAAACAGCCAATACACTGATGAATGTTCAGGTTTTGTATTGGTTTTGCTCTTTTATTGGAACCCCACTTTTCTGTACATTATTAGTGGTTCTGAAAAAGGTACACATAAAAAGTATACAGTATACACAGGTCCAAACCTATTGTTTCTCAGAATATTTTAAAACATGCACTTTGGTATGCTTCTAACTATAGCTGCAACGATATATCGATAATCACTACTCAGTTGTGATATTAATAAATGCGTATCTCGATTATCGAACACATACGTAATTTTTTGGAAACTTTGCAACACTATAAATGCGTTGTGTGTTTATCGTTAAAAAAGTTATTTTCTATTAGTGTAATTGGTTTTAATATAACATTGACAATCAAACAATCAAAACGTGTGTATGGTTGTTTATATTTGACAATTAACTGATCCAGGTTCATAACCCAACTGGACGCAAGGTATATGATAATTGCTCATGTGATAAGACCACATTCTTTTTTCCAATTATAGATACTAAACATAGGTATTTTTCTTAAACTGCAAACCAAAGGTAGTGCTGCCCAACTGTACTGGTTTATCCAGCTTGCAACACTTGGTTTATAGTCTAAGCCTAATATTTTCCCATCCACTAACACTGCTGATTTACCTACTATGTCACTGACATCCAGATAACATTATTTATTGAAGAAACCTATAACTTTAACCTTTATTAATTGATGTCAGGTAAACTGTACAACCGCCCTGATAATTTTGTGGATGAACGTCATCGACACAGATATGAAATCAACCCAAATTACATTCATCTGTATGAAGAAAAGGGGTTCATGTTTGTCGGTCATGATGTTGAAGGCTTGAGAATGGAGATTATGGAATTAAAAGGTGAGTGGTAATAATGGTGTTGGGGGCATATTAAAGATGGTTGTGATTTACATGGGTGGGTGAGTTATAGAGGGTGGGGTGATATATGGAGGGCAGGGTGAGATATCGAGGGTGTTAGCAACAAGATGACTCCGTAGAAGAAAGGCCAAAAATTATAACTAATTCAAGATTAACTGTATCTAGGATGAGTAAGGTATCAAATTGAAAAGAGGAACTATTAAAAGCAACAAAGCCTGAACTTTTCCTGGCTAGGGTTGGTGAAATTATAACCCCAAATAGTGTTATCACTTGGTCTGCTTTCAACTGCCAATTTGTTTTCAAGTCTTGTGTGAGTTCAACCGTTCAAATACAAATCACTTCATAATTTTAATTGCAGTTTAAAAAACAAGAAATGTATCAATCCACTTATTACATCTCATAATATCGAAGTATTAGATATCCTGTTTAATTTAATATGCAAAGTATTCTTTACTTTTTTCCGTTTCAGATCACCAGTATTTTGTTGGAGTCCAGTTTCACCCAGAGTTCACATCACGTCCAATTGACCCTTCACCCCCCTACCTTGGTCTATTATTAGCAGCCTCAGAAAAACTAGAATTGTACATTCAGCGTGGTAACCGTCTCTCACCAAGGTACGGAAAATATTTACATATTTTTAAAAAAGATTAAAAAGTTTATAAGTTGTGTATTAGTAATAAAGCTATGTCGATGTGGTTGCAAGATGTCCAATTGGTAGCTCGACTTGCATAGTGATGAGCGGGAATTACCAGTATTTATGGATATCATGCTAGGTTTTTTCTTGTCGCATGACATTCATGAACAAAGGGTCACATCCATTACTGATTATACAGTTTATTAGTTTTGTTGTGTGGTTTAGTTGTCATGTGAAATTAAAAGTCTAAATTATCGAATGATCAGCTGCTTTGCTACATGTCAATTACACAAGAGTGTAGGTGTTTCAAGGTTTCGGTATAAAGATAGGATATTAATTTTTATACTCCTGGAAAATAAACCAATGAAAAGTTATCACACAAACATGTTTAAAATGTTTTTGAAATTTTAAATTCAACCTGTTAATCTACTGGGTTCAGGCAACATCATCTTTAACAAAACTAAGTTATGCGGCTACAAGAGGATTATGGTTCATATCAAAAGTTCTTTGATGATATTAAAACAAGATGTTAACTATTTAGACCGACTGAATTCCCGGACCCAGATAGGGAAATATATTTTATAGTTGTTTTTTAACAGCTTTATTTAGTTTTATGTATTATGACTGGAGTTTATGTTTTTAACTAAAACAGTGGTTCTTAATCTTTTTGATCTGACTTTACTCAAAATCAATTACGAACACGAACGGGCACACCTTCCATGAGAAGTCAAAACAATATGCTAAATACTCAAAATGTTACAATGGAAAAATCGAACGAGGCACTAACCATTTAGTAGTTTTATGATCTATGCACCTTCTGTCGTAAATTTACGAAATGCAAGTGTGGCGCACCTAGGTAACCCTTGCGGAGCACCATTTGTGAGAAACACTGAACTAGAGAAATAAACATATTCAAGTGGATTTGTAAATTTGATTATTTCAAATGAAACAGAACAAAATGCATTTTATCATCCAAAGCGGTGCTCAAACAATAAGAATAAAGCTACCTTGGCTAATTTGTTTTTAACTTAGTCCCATTGCCTGTAAAGTATACTTGCAGCTGCACCATGTTTATGATTTATAACCACTGGGGAATAAGCAGCCACATCATGTGCCTGTGAAGACAGGTTGGTTTGATCACTGGTATCAATAAGTGTTTCATTCTTGTTTCAAATGCATTTTTTTGGCAGCTTATATGTTGTTCGTTGTTATCAGATAGATATACCTCCTAAAATATCTTTGTCTACTTTACAGGGAACAGATTTATATAACTGATGAAGAATCCGAGAGTGAGCTTGAAATGTTGAACAACAAGATGGAAATCTTGCCCCTCGCTCTTGCAAATTCACATTAAATACGTGTTGTATTTTAAAATGCATTCATGGATCAGGAATAACAACAACTACATACATAGTGCTGCAATTTTACTGTTTTTTTACCCATTCACTTGTAGTCCCTCTTAATAAATGACAGATCTAAACTTGAAATGTGGGTCTTCCCATCATTACACTAACTGTTAATTTTGGAGTGTTGCGTAAAAGTAACAAAATTCTATGCATAAATGTATTTATTATGAACAAAAAACTAAATAACAATTTGTGTATTTTCGGGTTCAAGCATTAGCTTGGTGATGTAACCTGTTGTAAATGTTACAAGATCGCACAGTTAGTGGAGTATCCGTGATGTAAATGTCACAAGCTATCTGCTCAAAGTCGGGCTCCGTAGAAGCCATTGCTTTAGCTGTTTCCACCTGCACATGTTGCTTAGCTGCTGCGTCGATTTCCTGACAAAGAAAAATTGTGTTTACAGTAAACAAGGGCGTTGACACCGTCTAGTTATCGGAGCTATATTAGTGTGTAGTGTATGATTTAGACATTCATTCCACTGGTTTCCGGCAATGTACGTTATAAATATTTTTCCATTTCTTTAAATTGGTTCGATATCGGCGTTCTTTTAATGACAACGATCTTTAACTCAACACCACACAGCTTATATTGGTCGGACATTAGTGTGTTTTCTATACGTAAATGTATATACCATGTACATCTTGGTGAATGCTGTTGTCGCTTTAATTACATAATAATCTACCTTGATTTCCTGTTTTGTGGTGAATCCTATTTCGATGATCTTTTCTCTAAAACTCGAAATCGGATCAAAATTTTTGCGAACGTCTTTTACTTCGTCTCTTGTGCGGTAGCTGCAAGTAACAACACTCAATGATATGGGAGGTTCTGTATTGTGCAATATTCATACAAAGTTACCTTGTGCCTGGATCGCTCATACTATGTCCATGGTATCTGTAAGTGACTAGCTCCATTACTATTGGACCCTGGAAAATTTTGTTGTTAATTAAATTAAAATTACTTAAAATTTGCAGAATTCAAATAAACAAGACAGATCTAACTTCTTATTATACTTGAGGTTTTTAAGTCCTTGAAAGTAGTATTAAATTTATTGTTTAAACATTAAAAAGCAACTAAAAATAGCTCCTGCAACAAAATAAACATGTAGTACTTTAAATGCACCTCATAAGTTAGCAACTCTCATTGCTAGTTATAACTTCACCAGTATATCATTGTCTGCCTCTACCTCATTAACAGCATGTTCTTTTGCGAACCTAGTAGCTTCTCGTACAGCGAGCACATCCATGCCATCCACTCTCAGCCCAGGAATATAACCAGCCCTTGTAAAATAGTTGGTACTTGCTGAAGATCTTTCAACAGAAGTGCCCATTCCATATCTAAGGCACAATAGACAAGAGTTGGTTAATTGTGCACATCAGGATAATCTGGTTAGATTCAATTTTGTTTGCCACAATTTTCCTTGTGTTTGTGTACGGGCTCCTTTAATCTCATTGTTTTGACCATAAAAGAAATTTAACCTCATTATTTTGGTGACAAAGGCAAATTATTTAGCACTTGTGGTCACTAAAGCGGAGTTAAATTTGAAGTTTTGGACCAAATATATGGTGGTCCTGGTCTGGAAACCGAGGTGGTCGCGTTATTGAAACAGAATGCATTGCATTACCACAGTAAATTATCTGGGACCGCACTGAAGTGGTCCTGATAAAAAAGTTGGTGTTCAAACGGAGTTCCACTGTATATAGTAACCAATCTAGTGTAATTGCCTAAAAAAACTACAGATAAATAAGAATTGATTGTTCAGCAGACCAATTGATTCACAAAAATAACTAATACAAAACAGAAAGATTGTAGGTCAAGTTGACGTTAAGGATTGCAGTTAATCCAACCTGTTATTCTCGCAGACAAAAATAGCTGGCAGTTTCCACAGCTGTGCCATGTTATAAGCTTCAAATATCTGGCCCTGTGATGGTATTAATATAAGATTCATGCTTGATCAAGGTTAAGAACAGCTTATTGGATGGACAATGCAATAGCAAAGCTATCTAATACGCACACCAAAGAATCATTTTTATAAGTTAAAAATTTACCTGCAGTAAGTTTAAAATGAAATATTGATTTACCATAGTAACAGCATATAATATTTGAGGCTTAAACTTGGGCTTAATTATATACAATATAATTGCAACACTAAATGTTTTATTGTGCTCCTGACCACCCTATATTTAACACTCTATAAACATAAATTCTAATACAAATTGAAAAAAATGATAACATGTGCTGCAGGTAGGTAGGTACTTTAACATAGACTTGGGTGTGTATGTAATTTTTTGGTCAAGACTTCATTGAATAAAACTTATATTAGGATACTAGCCGGATTTGTTTGTTATAAACAAAGATAACACAATTAGGAAAGGTGCTCCAGTGTGAGCATGTAGACCAAGCCTAATTTAATGTTGCAGGTGCAATGTAATTGTCCTCATGTGGGTTTTTTATGATGTCCAATTGTTTATCAATCATAATAATTAAATAAATCCACGTTGTTGTTAACAAATTTGGTGTTTGCAACTTTTGTACTGAAAATAAGTGTTTACAACCGGTGATTTCACACTACCTTCATGACTTTACTTTACAAGTTCGTCTTAACCCTTTAGAAACGAGATTCTTTTTGCAAGGTTTGACCGTCTATGCTTTATAGTGCTCTAGCACCTCGCGTGTTATAGCTATGGCAAAAAGTTCAACTTCTATTATACAGTTAAAAGATCTATCATACAGTTTTCTAATAAGACCAAGCTTATGCCATTTGGCCTGGAAATCTCGGAGATTTTACATTTTGAAAGGACATATGTCTGTAAGGCCAAATTTGTACATCTTGTTTTTAAAGGGTTAAGACCTAGCTAATCTAAATATACATATATATATATATATATATATATAAATACAGTGGGTGCCGCTTATTATGACCGTGGATAATATGACCAGCCGCTTATTAAGACTAATTTAGTCCTGAATTTCACCATTAAAAATTCTTAGTTGAATATGACCAACACTTTCTCCATATCTCTTATATAAATATCTAAATAAAGGACTTTAGACAGTATTTTTTCCCGTCACACACTTATAACTTCGCCTTTTTAAAATTCCTGTATCAAATGACCAAACATTCACCTTCGGATATTATGACCAAAATGATCTGGTCCTAAGGTGGACATATTAAGCGGCGCCTACTGTACACACAGAGGATACAATTTTTTTATAACTAAAACATTAATTAACAGGATAGAATAGGATATTCATGTTTATTACTGTGAATGGGAAAACCAAGGGGGTTAACACACGTGCAATCTTCAGATCAGCTCGCGCCCACAGTCATGTTACCTCAGCTATTGCAGTGTGTTGTGTATGTATACATGTTCCTTCAATTTGGTAGAACCCATTAATTTACTGGGTTCAGGCAATGTTCGTTAAGTGTCTTGTCCAAGGACACAACCGACTAGCTAGCGATCAGTTTCGAACCTTAAACCTTTCAGTTGAAAGGCGTCGCACTAAACCACCACACTAACCGATCGGACTTATTAACAATTGGTACATTCATACCTGATTAGCTGCCCCATCTCCGTAACATGCAACAGCTACTGTATCACTTTTTCTGTATTTGTGCGCAAACGCTATGCCAGCACCTAATGGGACCTGAGCCCCAACGATACCATTTCCTCCATAGAAGTTGTCGCTGTACATGTGCATAGACCCACCCTTACCTTTCGCGCAACCAAGTTTTCGACCTTGGAAAATATTGAGAATAGAATGAAGGTATAAGTGCACTAACAAGAGTATGATCTCACAGGTTATTAGCAACTTAAGTAACACACACTTTTACACATTTTTTTTAACTTACAGTAACTTTTAAGTAATACACATTCCACTAATAATTTAATTAAACGTGATGTGTATAGGTATGTACAGTATGCCACTAAATATTAGCAAAAAAATGATTCTAGTAATCCCATTAAGCAAAAATGAAAGATTCTTCTACATTAACGTCTATTGTGCAATATTGGGAGTCTGGGAGATTTGCTCTGATGCAGACTTCCGCTAAATTTACAAAAGTTTTTTTAAAACGTGCAGTATCTTTTATTGGGTCATGCATGTCTGCATTAGTAAGTAAGCATACACATAGCACTTCTACGTCCTTTAAATCACTGCTTTATATCCTTGTCTGTAAGTAATCACATGCACATACCAAATAGTTCGGCAAGGATATTGGAGACTGGTACACCTCTAATATAAGCCCATCCATGAGCACGGTATGCAGTGATAACGTCATCCTTTTGTGTTAATGAAGCCTCAATTCCAACACAGCAAGCTTCCTATAAAATACCAGGATAAAAGCAAAACCGCTAGCTTTTTTTAAACTGCAATAGCTCCAAGTAACCTGACCATTGCCTTCTGTATCCGTTAACATTTTATAACATTCAAAGGGATAAAACAGGGACTATCCAGTGGTGTTTTTTTCCAAAACTTTCAAAGAAACAGTTTTGTTGGTAAACCCACACAAATAATAGAAGGGAGAGTGTATAATTTGGTTCACTAAAAAAGCCACTGAGAAACTATTACCGGACGTTAGGACTATATTTCATTCTACATAGTAGTATATGGCGGGATTTCAACTTGAATTGTGGTTTTTCCAATTTTGTTGCTTCAAAAACTCTCAATCTTAATTGAGCCAGATATAGCTTAACTAACTGCAATAACAATTGTAGTATTATGATTAAGAAGGGAATTCTTATTACTTTTTTGTTTAACCGTTTTCTAAATTGTAAAGCTTTACCACTTAAATAGGTTTTCTGGATATGCCACAGATCTTTTTCAAATCCTAGTTTCCTGTATGCATTTTATCCTCAGCAACATTACACTTGTTTCCTCAGCAACATTACACTTTAACTCTGATTAAACAAAATATTTTTTACCTATTTGGTTCAAGGCAATAACATGTTTAGATCTGTTTCAATCTGAAAAATGTTCAATAAACTTCTTTAAATACCTGACCATCGTACAGATGGCAAAAACCTCTAACAACTTTTTGTTTATACAGCTGATCCGCCTTTAGTTCCATTTGACGAATCACTTGCATACTCCTGTATATATAACATTGAATTATTAAAAAAGCTATTACATTTTTTTTACAAAAAAATGTAATTTTTACAAAAAAATGTGGGTGGCATAAGAGCAACGATTGTAAAACACCATTACTATTTTATCACTATTCAAAAAATATTGCAAATAGAAGATATGTGGGTATGGTTGAACTATGTATCAAGGAAGGACAATTCAAACAGTAAAATAGCATTCATTACTGACAACCAAACTGACTTATAGTATGAAATTGCATCATCTTTAGACAGTTGGACCTCATTTGCTGGCGTGTTTACAAGTAAATGGGTGTCAATTGGTTTGATCGAAATCGTTGCTTCACTTGAATATAGTCGTGCAAAAAAATGCTGCAAAATGGTTCAAATTGTTATATATCATTACTTCATTAAACATTTTCTTCTTAATTTTAGAAACACAAACTGGAATTTAACCAAAGACGAACCTGTTTTTGTAAAACATTCCTGTTTAGAAACTTTGCAGCCGTAGTTAGAGACATCTTTATTAGGTATGGTTGCAAGATATTTTGTATTAAACCATGTTAACAGGCAAATTTGATCTGAAACACAATTGTTTAACAGCAGCATTTAAACTTTCCAATCACAGTTAGCAGCATAGGTTGACATTTTTCACTGTTACTAATTGGTAGGATCACACCTAACTACACAAGCCTTATACAAAGCATATGCTATTCGGCATTTTAACCTTGCACAAGTTAGCAAAACAATTCAACAAAGCAATGTAATTCTCCAGTTTATTTTCTGCAAATTGCACAATTGTGTAGAATTTTTTAAGTTTACTTCTTCTTGGACACACCAACGGTTCGTCCACGACGTCCGGTGGTTTTCGTGTGTTGTCCTCTAACACGTAGGCCCCAGTAATGTCGTAAACCTCTGTGAGCGCGGATCTTCTTCAAACGTTCGATGTCTTCACGAAGTTTGTTGTCGAGCTGATTGGACAGCACCTGGGTAAACTTGCCATCGCGCGTGTCCTTCTGTCTGTTCAGGAACCAATCTGGGATCTTCATATTGGCGCGGGTTCTGCATAATGGTGATAATACGGTCGATTTCGTCATCCGATAGCTCACCCGCACGTTTCGTAAGATCTACATCGGCCTTTTTGCACACAAGCGTGCTAAATCTACGGCCAATTCCTTTGATGGCGGTAAGCGCGAAAGCAATGTGACGCTTTCCATCGATATTCGTATTCAGAATACGCAAAATGTGTTGAAATTTCTCGGGTATAACCAACGCCATATTACTAACGTGCTCAGACCTCAGCTCGGTAAAAAAGAACCCACAATGCAACTTTGCGATCTGTCGACAACATAAAAATCGTATTACTATTTTTTATGGCGTCACGAAGATAAAATAGAAAATGTCAAAGCCACGGTATTTTTGGATACAAAAAAACCTACTTAATATAATATTTTTTTGTATATGCATATTTTAATGATTATATTTTTATAATCATTGGTCTATGGTTGATTAAACCAGGATATTTTAATACCATTCAACCTGCCAGCTTCTGCCGTAAGTGACGTAACAACGAGTGTTGTTCAGCGTGTAGCACTGTCTGTAGTACTTTGTGATACCATATACAGAGTCTGTGATTTACTTGGTATATCCAGCATTCTGTGAATCGAAAGCAATGCCGAAACCTAAAAAATCGAAGACATCCCTGCATAAACCATTACTAGAGAACGAAGCAGCTTTCGACTTCACGACATCACAACGGTTGTTTGAATCTCTGATCTACAATTATTGTTCTGCAGACGAGTTTTATGAAAAATATTGGGAAAAATGCCACCTTTACATTCCATGCCTAAAAGAAGAGGTAAAATATAATTTTTGTTTTAGTTGAGATTTTATTGTAGTTTAATTTATAAAATACAAACTAATTGAACCTGCTATATATTTCATGCCAAAGAAATTACTTCATTAGTAATTATATTTTATCTACTAATCTGCTATTTTATCTAGTTATGCACAGATCACCTGTTTATCTACTGTGGACTCTATCAATTTATTTACCGGTACTGTTAATTAAGTAAATAAAGGGTTTTAAAGTGGCAATGACTTTTATTAGTTATATGATATAAATTGCTGTGTATCACCACTCAGTAATAATATACAGTAGAACCCCGCTTACCTGACCACCCACAGGACCGTGATCAAGCGGTCGCGTTAGCGGGGGTGGTCGTGTTAGTGAATTTTGATTTGGAGCAAGTTGTCGTCATATGCAGCTTAAACATCCTTTTTTACTAAATTTTTACCAAATGCCATTATTTTTATCAGATACTACAGAATGAATTTAATACTAAAGTTTATCTTGTAAGATGCAGTACTGTTTGCCACATTTTCTTTCGTGTGCACTCATTTATTCTTATTGTTTTGATTATAAAAGAAATTTCACCTTATTATTTTGGTAAAAAAGGCAATTATTTAGCACATGTGGTCACTTAAGCGGAGTCAAATTTGAAGTTTTGGACCAAAATATGGCGGTCCTGGTCTGGAAACCGGGGTGGTCGCGTTATTGAAACAGAATACAATGCATTACCATAGTAAATTATTTGGGACCGCACTAAAGTGGTCTTGATAGTGAGGTGGTCGTGTTATCGAGGTGGTCTCTAAGCGGGGTTCCACTGTATTATTTAGTAAGTGCCAGAGTCGATTACCTCCTAAAGGCTTAAACATTATACTATGTCAAAAGTCTCGCTTTGTCTCCTATTCCACCAAATTTGGTTATTGTTGGACATTTTAAACATTTCTCATTTTAAACATTTCTCATGCCATAAATCTCTCCAAGATACAGTTTGGCTTGAATACCAAATATACCAGTCAAAAAGAAACATGGTAAAACACATGCTGGGTTGTAGGGACTCGGGTATTGTTTGGGGCTTGAGTACCTATGGCTGGCACTAAACATGACCTGAAGTTCCTTTGCTATTGAGACTCCAAAATGACTCCCACATTTCCCAACTCCGTTTTGAAATTTTGATTTTATTCTTGAATACGCGCTATCATATTAGAATATACAACTATGGTGAATAATTCATCTGTACAATTGATGGCAAGGTATACACAGTTTTTGGCTACTGGCCACGGTAAAACGATTGTTTTGCAGTATTAAATTGTTCTCTGCTAGTTTCTTTTAAGCAATAAACGTTCCAAATTGCGGTTTTAACGATAAAATCACTGCTTTAATATTCAGCATTACAATGTTAATAGCACGCAGGCTATAAAGCGATAATAACACTATCGCTCAGGCTAAAGTTATAATAATACTAGCGCTCAGTTTAAAGTGATATTAATATAAGGCTTTTAACGGTAGAGCCTTTCACATGAAAAGTATAGAAGTACCTGTTCAAATACAACCTATTGTAGGTCATACAATTTTGGGTACAAATGTTGTTTTGTATATCCCTTCATAATAAGTTAATGTCCCAGGCCAAGGAAGATGGAGATGGAGTTAATAACAGGGAAACCTACTTCAGAAGCTTGTTTAATCAGGCAATCTTAAAAGAAATTGTCATGAGTAATAATTTACTCTATGGAGTGGACATGTGTGCATGCCGCTTTGATGAACAGAAGAAGTGCAGAATAAACTCTGATCTAACTGGACCAATAAAGTAAGTTTTAGTCAAAAAATGACAATTAGTTATATTTAACATAAAACTTTAAAAATGACATAAAAGTTAATCATATTGTAAGCGTTGGGTTATTTATTTATGCCAAGCACAATGGATGGGGGGGCCCATTCAACTTCCACCATAAACTGTTCTACTTTTAAACAACTGAAGCCATAAATTTTTTGTTGTATGGGCAATGGGGCATAGTATGCATGCTGTTCTTATATAATTTTAATACTTCATTTTAAACACTACTTAGATTTTATTTGAAGGAATGTAATTCAATGGGTGAAATTTTATTTACATCCCTGGTATCCCTAGTACCCAAGCTAACTAGCTATGGATTTCTCAGTTCTGACCATTAACAGAATAGGGAAGGTAGAGAGTTTGTTCAACAAAGACGAAATGACGTTGCAATTTCATCAACCTCAGCGATTTCACGACGAACTGTGGAAGATCCAGGAAAGATTGGAAACTTTTTTTGGATCTGCTGTTGGGTCCAACATCTACATGACCCCAGATGGGGCTCAGGGGTTGGCCCCTCACCATGATGACGTGGAGGTGGGTAATTTGGAAGTGGTATTCTAGAAAGTTTGCAAATGGTGGCCTTGTTTGTTAACCCAGAACTTCAAAAAATTTAGGGCTAAAATTCAGCTCTACATTGCACTTCAGAATATCTATTAAATCATGTTATTATTATTAAAGTATTGGTAAAACATGAATTCGCAAAATGTTTTATATAGTGGAGCTTCACAACAATTCTGTCACAAATATATGTGTGTGGGGTAAGGTGGTTAGTCTTGTCCTTAAACACAGGATAGTACAAACCAAATTTTGCGATCAGACTGCCAAAACATTTATTTTTATAACCTGACCTTAAGTTAGGCCCTTACCATGTTAAGGGTACTTTCATTGTTTTGGCGCTTACTATTACACTAGACTTACTTGGAAATTTTTATTCTATATAATGCAAAGTTAAATAATATTAATACAAGTACATACAGATTTGTAAAATTGTTAGGTTTTAACTGTCCGAATTGCAGCACTTTAAAACCTGCAATTATAGGCCTAACTTAATAGATGCGTGTATCATGACTTGTGCAAACACACTTGGTTTAAAAAGGGAAAAGAATTTAAAAAAACATTTTCGTTCAATATGGATCCTATGGCCAGCTTTTAATTCAGGAAAAAATTGTTTCTTGACTTTAGATTTAACACATGTTGCACAATAAAAATCATCTGGGACCAGAAATATGAGCCATTACTCCCATCACCCATTAGTAGGACTGTGCATTGGTTAACGGTTAACCGACGTGGAATTCAGTTAACTGTAAAATGAAATCTATAATTGGGTTATCCGTCTGTGTTCGTTTTTCACGCCTACAACAGCGCATAATAACACTATAAGTTTTATGGTGATACGCCCTTTTCACGCCTACAACAGCGAATTATATCAATATAAGTTATACGTTAGGCTATAGGGTGGTTGTTCTTTTTTGAAGACCGCGCAGTTGACTTGCAGTGGGCCTACTATTAGTGATGTGATGAGTAAAGATCGAGGCTCGAGATCGTATCGACTTGGTATGATTTTGTAGGTCTTGGCGTTGCTAACTGCAGCGCCGCTTTTTTAACGATTCGTAGCGGTGTTTATTGCTTTGATCGGCCATACAGGACCACTGACGCACTCCCGCGCGCGTTTTTCTCATCTTCTTCCCATTACTAGGTACTAGCGAGAGGGAACGGTTTTTAAAACCGTTTTTTTTTTTTTCTTTGATCGGTTAACCGTTATAAGAATCTAGGTTCCTGCACAGCCCTACCCATTAGCTATTATGGATCTGAAAACCGTGATTAGATAATAATTTAATTTTGTATAAATCTTTATTACGAATACTCACTGTTAAATATATGGCAACCTATTTTGATAAAACTAAATTGAAAATGGTTTCAGCATCTATAAACCCCATTCAGGTTTTTATTCTCCAATTAGAAGGAACTAAGGCATGGAAATTGTATTCCCCTGTGAAGCACTTGGCGCGACAGTCGAGTGAAGATTTTGATGAAAACGAAGTGAAAGACCTTACGTTGCTTGACACAATTTTAATGAAACCAGGAGATGTTTTGTATTTTCCACGGGGTACCATCCATCAAGCCAAGTCAATTAAAGGTTTATTATATTCATCATACGTTAAACCTTGTATCATACTTCAACTTCTTATATATTAGCATTCAAGTTTTTAACAAATAGTCAATATTAATAATAAAGGTAATTATGACGAGAACATTCATACCGGTATATCACTAGCTCTTAATAATCTTAATGCTGCTCTGATAAGGACATTATTATGAGCTGTACTTTAAAAATATTCATCTGTATATTCTCTAATGATATCAACCAACATAATACAGGTACTGGTCACTCCACCCATTTAACAATAAGCACCTACGAACAGCAAACCTGGAGCGATTACATTGCTTCAATAGTTCCATCCTTGTGCCAAATCTCGGAAAACACTCTTGCTTTACGTAAAGGTTTGCCTTGGAGATATTTTAAGCAGGTCTGATTTGGAAATTATAATTTATTTATTGAGAAGCTGTTGTCATGCTAAAATCTGTATACAAAGAGTAAGGCATGCCATAAATTTAGATTGACCCTTTACAAAATTAAAAACTTAAAATTAGCATATTAAGGTAAATTGTAGTAAGTGGAAAATTGCTTTTCACAAATCATCTTAATTACAGAGCTCTTCGGGTAATTTTAAACAACAGTTGAAAATGGCATTGATATCATTGGCTGAAAGTATTATTGAAAACGAAGAATTGGAAATGAGCGATTCATTTGTAGAATACTTTTATGCAAATCGTTTACCACCGTTCGGCCACATGTTTGACCAACTAGGTACCAGTACTAACATTAATAGATACTGGAACTCAAAAGCCAGTGTTTTAAAATATCTGCACACTCTAAAATGATACTGCCATGTTTTATAAATAACAGTTTAAACACAGATAACACTGTTACACTTTCCACCTACCCGTATGGGTTATTTTTGAGTGATCCAGCACTTAAAAAAATACGAAACTAATTACACCTTAATATATTCATGTAACACCAACATTCCGCAAAGTTCTGTTAACATAGTATGTTGTTAATAAAATGGTATGTGCCACAGCTGTCTAAAATATCCATATTTAACACAGTTTGGACAACAATTGTCTTTGCAATCATACACTGTTTATATTAATGTTCATAGGGTTATACTAGCATTAGTGTTCCCGGTATATATTCTTTTCTCAGGGCAAAACCCCACCCTGGAGTCGAAAGTTCGTCTAACTTACCCCGATCACGTGTTCATCATGAGGGGAAAACTCCCGGGGCAGGATCATCATGAAGATAAAGATGAGGATTCATGTGACGAGGAGGAAGAGAAGGAAGATGATGGGAAGGAGAGTGAAACCGAAACTCATGTGTTTTACTCGACAAGAAACGACCGATCAATGCACATGATCAGCAACGAAAAGGTTTGTGATCATTGGTCCTTGGTGACGGGAAAAATAAGAGTCCATCACACCATACCATTTGTTCATAGTGCTATTGCAGTTACATGGGAAAAGTCTCTCAGATTTTGTTTAGTCCATCAATACACAGCTACTAAGTATGAATACAAGCAACTAGCTAGCACATGGTTTATGCCGATAATTGGCCTTGATCTTTAATTTTACAAAAACTGTGAGGGGGACTTTCACTATCAGAAAAAAATGTTAAAATGGGCTTTTTTAGCTTTTTGATGTTATCGCCAATATCTATGGATTGAAAAAAAATAAATTTAAATCTATTTCATTTATTATTAAGAAAAATAAAGATATCAAACATAAATTAGAAAAACACAATTTAAAGAAAATAGCTTGGCTTGCCCCAGGAAATCCCCCAAAATGAAATATGCTTAACCAATCATAAATACATATTAGTAATCTGATGGTAGAGCTGAAAAATCAAGTCCAAATACATATACGTTATCTGAATACAAACAAAAAAAATACGAACGCGGTACACCCCACCCTCCTTTAACCCTTTCTGGGAAATTCTCAGAAATTCAGTCTACTGAAACTAGTGATTATTGTCATTATTGCTCCTTTAAAAAGAAAGCACAGCAGCCATTTTAAGAATTTCGGTGCTGATTGTTCGTTACCAGCTTATATTTCAGAAATTGTTTACTTTACAATGAAGTTTGTAGATAAAAAAGTGAGTTAGGAAAATGACAAACGAATGCTACATACTCCCAAGTTACAACAGAAATCTCTCAAAATATAAAGTTCATATGAAAATATACACTATTACCACGGTAAATAAAACAGCTAAACACTTAAAAACGATTTAAATTGTTAGTGATGTTTAATGTGAACAAAAAAAATTCGGATACCATATACCCGCCATGAACCATCTTTTTGAAAACTCTCAACCGCACTCAAAAATTGATCAGTCTGCAAAACTGGATATAATAACAGTAGAACTAATGAGTTGACCTTTTAAGTGGCAAAAAATGGAGTACAAATTTTGAGTAAATCACACAAAGGAAAATCCCGCGAAGCCTGAGTATATAAAATGAAATTTGCTTTTCTGCATTTTAGGCATTTTGTGGTCAATATCGATATTCTTAGTTTTTTGATATCTTAGGACTAAAAAGGACAATAAACTTTAAATTTTTAAAAACTGGAAAAGTATAAATTAAATCTGAATAAAACATTAATTAAAATATTCCAGTTTATCCCAAAAAGCCCGCAATAATAGTATATATAAACGTGACACTCAAAAATGGTATAACTGTAGTATTATAGATAACCAGCCAACCGGTACAGCTTATACTCAAAAGGGGGTTTTAAAAGTAGTGGTGATTATCTCGTGGTTGGCGCTCTCTAGTTTATATCAATATTTTAACACCAATTCATTCCATTCTACACTAGCATAGAATAAATTTTAATGTGTTGATGTGTCAGTAAAAACGCTATTTGCTATTTTCACAATGACCATTTTCAGATTATCATGCATCCACCACTTGTTACCAGACCGAAGCTATAGCAGTATGTTGTGTATGATTAAGATGTTCCTTTAGTTACAATAAGTAAGTTCCTAGGTCATAAAAACAACGTTTAGGCAGCAGCTGATTTTAATGAACAACAATTCAGCTGTCTGCGAACCGCCAACATTATTACAGATTGATTTATGTGTTTAGGCAACTATTCCTGACAGGGTCACAGGCTCTCATTCGCATGAAAATTTTAGTATGATTTATATACCTTTTAATAAAAAAATAATAATAGTATTTTGTCCCAGCCGAAGGCACTGCGTTTTCCGCTTGAATGTTATGAAGGTTTGCAAATTCTTAAGAACTCGGCTTCTAAGTTTCTAAGTGTCTCTGTCCTTAAGCTGCCACCACCCAAGGAACTGGACACAATAGTTGCTTTGTGGGCAGAAGGGTTACTGGAATGCAAAGAAGAAGATAAATAACTTTTATCTTCCAATTAGGATCTTTAACAATTTTCAGGTCAATAAATTGACTTATACTCAAAAATGCTGCTTTTACCACAGAAAAAATCATTTTTATTGCAATACATTATTGTAGTCAAATTTGTTTAAATTTTGCTGCCTTTTTTGAAATAATTATCTATACTTAATTTAGTGGTGCATTTCATTAATGTTCATTTATGTTTTTAGGTTGTTAGGATAAGTCTTGAAATAATCACATAATATGGCTGCAAGTCTGTCAAACATCGACCGATTTTTGTGCATTTACCCTGCTTATCTCAATAGCAAGAAAACTTTAGGCGAAGGCCGTCGTGTTCCAAAGGAAAAGGGCTGTGAGAATCCAACTCACAACGAGATCAAAGATGTTTGCACAGCAGCTGGTTTAAACCTTGTAATTGAAAACAAACTTTACCCTCGTGAGCTCTACCGGGGAGATGTGCAGTGCAGAGGGAGGGTAAGGGTCCAAATCAAAAATGAGGACGGCAGCCCAGTCGACCCCCGCTTCCCGAACAAGCAGAGTTTGCTGCTCCACATCGGGGAGATGATCCCAAAGCTAAAGGCACGTACCGGAAAAGGCGGGGGTGACGGAAACGCCCAGTCAACCCATTCAGGTTCGAAGTCGACTTCCGGTCAGAAAAAAAAGCAGAAGAAACGACGATAAATTCTTCACCAAATATCAATTTTATGTGGAAAAGAGTGTTTGTCGGTTCTTTTTTATGGAGATGAGATTTTGTTGCGTTTTTATTTGTGTTCTCGAACTTACGTTGAAATGGGTGATGTAAGAATAAAAAAATTACAATCGCATTCCATTCTGTATGGATTCCAGGGAAACAACCCAGGAGCTTGGCTCGACGTCCCGTCACTAAAAAGCTTGGTTTAAAACTATGATTAATTGTAGAAGCTGTGTCTGTGTGGCATTGATACCTTTTCGCTTTTGTAAGAACGATACCAAAATCTGATCGATATCGGCCTCCTTTCAATGACGACAATGTTTTTTTGGAAACCAATGCTCTGTTTTTAAACTATTTAGAATGGTTATCGTCTTTGTGATCTAAATCTAAAACACAGGCTTTTATTTTATGGTAGAGTACAAACACGTCCCTCTCGAATAGCCGGATCACTAAGAGCGTCATCGATCTGTAATATGACAACGTGGTCGGTTGAGTGCAGATGGCGCTGTACAATTTAAAAAGAGAGTATCAGTGTTATTTTGCATCGGAATAGTTGAAAAGGATAAGATATTCAATTATTCATGTTTATTCCGGTGAATGAAAAAACCAAGGGGGTTAATACACGGGAAATAGTCAGATCACCTCGCGACCACCGTTTTGTTACCTGAGCTATTGCAGTGTATTGCGTATGATTCACACGTTCCTTCAATTTAGTAGAACCCATTAATCCTCTGGGTTCAGGCAATGTCCGTTAAGTGCCTTGCCAAAGGACACAACCTACTAGCTAGCAAACAGTTTGTACCTTCAACTCATCGGCTGAAAGGCGACGCAGTTATCCACTAGACCAGGGATGTCCAACCTGCGGCCCGCCTAAGATTTTTGTGCGGACCGCTAGTCATTTTCACTCGCAAGTAGTATTTTGACATTTGAATCTTAGCTTAATTAAAATGTATCAGTCAGCTTTTAGGATCGCAGTAATAGTAGGCTATAAGTATGGAAGCAACATAAATACAGGATTATACATTAATGGTTTTTAATTGTTTCTTTATGTACCAATTTTTCTTAAAATTTAATAGGTTTTGCGGCCCATTGAATTATTTTCAAGTGACAATGCGGCCCACTACAATAAAATGTTGGACATCCCTGCACTAGACTAATCTGTCGAACAAAGCTACTGTCAATTCAATAGCCAACGTAGTCGGTTGACTGCAGAGGGCGCCATGCAAAAAGAGAGTATCGGTTTTCTAAATAGGAAAAAAACATTCAAAGGATGGATATAGGATAGGATATTCATCTTTACCCCGTGAATGGGAAAACCAAGGGGGTTATCACACGGGCAATCGTCAGATCACCTCGCGCCCATCATAGGGTTACCGGAGCTATTGCAGTGTGTTGTATATGATAGACACGTTCCTTCAATTTGGTAGAACCCCATTAATCCGCTGGGTTCAGGCAATGTCCGTAAAGTGCCTTGCCCAAGGACACAGCCGACTAGCTAGCGACCAGTTTCGCACCTGCAACCTTTCGATTGAAAGGCGACGCACTTCGGCCGCTAGACCAACCGGGACGGACTACAAGGAAGTCATTAACCAACCAGATTCGGATTATGGTATCGGCTGTACTGTAGTCATATACCTCTTTTATGCCAAGCTGCTTCTACCATCTTGATCTTGTTATCTAACTAGAGAGTGTCAACCACGTGTTAACTACCATTATTTCCTTTTTCCTCCGATGATTCTTCAATAAAGATAGGATTTGGCAGTGCAATCCAATCACTGGGAGACTATTTCGGTCATACTTATATATCATAAGTTGTACAAAAAAGCGGAAGCTTGCTGATGTTTGTCTTGAAGTTTTTTCTTTATTGTAAACTTATTCCAAATATATATGTATACTGTATACATATCAATCAGTATCATAAATTACACATGAAAAACGGGTTACCTAATACCTCTTAGCGTACCTTATACAAAACGTATACCGTTTGTTTCTACACGCAGAAGCTGATGGGTTCTTACCAATACAAACCTGTTCATGTTTTCTAAATAAGATATACGTTGGTATATACTAAACAATAACAATAGAACCAAAAAATGCTAAAATTCCTCAAATACTTACTCGATTTAAACATTGTTTTACAAATTAGACGTAAAAACGAATTTTGTGTTTGATATAGATATGGGAAATGGATGTTATTGGATTGCGACTAAATTTACCACCATGTATGCATTACATTAAATACTGCCTAAAATGCGAGAAAACTGTTGTCCGGCTCATATTCTCGGGCATGGCGTACGTTAGTTTCTCTCGCGCTAAGTTATTTACCCAAAGTTTGACACTGCGTATATCTAATCTATATTGGCAAACCCCCATAAAAAGTTTAACCCAATAGCCTAGTGCATTATTTTCTTTTAATTCCGTATGAAACTTATTTTTATTTTACCTCATTATTCTGCGTTACACTCGTGACGGGCATGTCAGATTATTGCCATGAAGGGGTTGGGTTGTCCAATCAGTTTAAAACTTTTAGGAATCCTAACTCGCATAATCCTATTTTCCACCTTTAATTTTAGGTAAAAACCTCAAGAGGAATTCCCACTATCATATAATTGTCCGGTTTGAAAAGGAAATATTTACTTTGATTTTCTACGAAAAACGATATACAACACGAATAAGAAAAACTTAACTAGAATTACGATTATCCAGCTTACGCCGGAAATTTCCCAAAACAAAATATATATGCATAACCAATCAGAAATACAATATTATTACGCGTTTGAATGAGGTGAAAATACCAAACTAAAATGAATAACTACAGAATATAAATACGAACAAAAAGATGCGTATTCACCACACCTATCCTTAGCCCTTTCGGGAAAATTATCATTTTTTCAATTTCACTAAAGTTGTGATCGGTCATATATATTTACGATTTATATAATATGAAGAAAATGCCCCATCGCGTTAAACCTCCTGGTGGTGTTGGCCAATATGGTTTGAATATACAGTGGCAAATTCAGGGAAAATTACATCAGAGAAATTCCCAACAGATCAAAGAATACAAGCACGGCGCACGTTTTGCGTTTGTTCGGCACCGATTATTATATAACAGCCGATTACCACGTATATAAATTAGCTAGACACATAAAACCATTACAAATCGATAGTGAATTTTATGCCAACAAAAAAAGATTTAGATACACCTTAACATCATGAACCATTTTTAGGTAAACACCCCAACACTTAATCACTCCCAAACCATTGACCATGTCTGCCTTAACTCACCATAGAACGAAATGAACTAATGAGTTAAACCTTTTACAGATTTAAGTTAAAACACGCCAGGAAATTTCTCACCATGCCCAAGAATATAAGCATGTCCACTGTTTTCTCGAATTTTAGCTATTTTATTATCGACATTCTTAGTTTTTCGATATTTTTAACCGAAAGGGACAATTTACGTTAAATAAAACAATTATTAAATAACAATTATTAAATAACAACGTTAAAATAAAACAATTATTAAAAATAACATTAGAAAATGATTTTCTAAAAATAACCCCGAAAAAACGCAATTATATAATAGTCCGGACCGTTGGTCTAACGGTTAAGTGTGTCGCCTTTCAATCGAAAGGTTGAAGGTGCGAAACTGATCGCTAGCTAGTCGGTTGTTTCCTTGAGCAAGGCACTTTACGGACATTGCCTGAACCCAGCGGATTAATGGGTTCTACCAAATTGAAGGAACGTAACTATCATATTATACAACACACTGCAACAGCTCCGGTAACCCGACGATGGGCGCGAGGCGATCTGACGATTGCCCGTGTGTTAACCCCCTTGGTTTTCCCATCCACGGGGATAAAGATGAATATCCTATATATCCTATCCTATAAAAAAAGCGATTTAATTTTCTTTATTTCTATTGCTATTTTTTAGCATACCAACGCTTGCAGAAACAAAAATATCATTTGTATATGGTGTACCATATAGGTTGTTAGGTAACCAGACCACCCGTTAATTTCATTTAGAACATATAGATATCAAGTTTGGATTGATAATCCGGGAATCCATAGTTTCTGCTTGCACACACAAACGTTATACACTTTGAATATGAAATACCAAGGGTAATGAGGTATTCATGGAACCCGATCGTTCTGCATGCCGAAAAATATAGCGGGCATATTTTATGCTTATCTACTGCAAAATTAAACAAAATCCAGTATCTACATGGCAGTTTCTAATTCTAACGCAAAGTACCGTTAACCGTACGCTTTCACTCAAGCGTGACGAAGCACGTTGACCTTTCATTATATAGTATTCTATGCCTCTATGGCTGTATAAAGTAGTTATAAACCACTGAATGGTGTCTGCTGTCTGCTTAAATACATTTACCGTACTTGACATATGATAGGATAGAATAGGATATTTATGTTTATCCCCATGAATGGAAAAACCAAGGGGGGTTAACACACGAGCAATCGTCAGATCACCTCGCGCCGCGCCCACCGTCGGGTTATCAGTGTGTTGTATATGATAGACACGGTTCTTCAATTTGCTGAATTTAGAACCCATAAATCCGCCGGATTCAGGCAAAGTCCGTAAAGAGCCATACCCAAGGACACACCCGACTAGCTAACGACCAGTTTCGCACCTGCAACCTTTCGATTGAAAGGCAACGCACTTAACCGTCAGACTAACCGGCTGTAGAAAAAACATACTAGTACATGACACTGATGACAGCACGTGAATATTAAAAAGTGTGCGAGTCTTTCTAAAAACTTGTTATATCATAGGAAATGCTGAACTGTTACGAAGTTTTGGATTGTCCTAATTTTTCGCCGCAAAGTTTCGTCAAACAAAACTACCAAAGATTAGCGCTGAAATACCACCCGGATAAGCAGGCAAATCCAAATGATGCTTCTTACCACATGTTTGTTGAAATCAACGAAGCCTGGCGCACATTAAGCGATGCTGTTCTCAAGAAGGCACATGACGTCATGCTCAGGCAGAGTATAAGAGAAGAAATAACCATTCATGAGCGCGTGGTCGTTGACGATTTTCATGAAACTAACGATGAGATGCTATCCTATGATTGTAGATGTGGTGGTACATATGAGTTTTCTCCTTCCGATAATATTAAGTTTCCCAGCATACTTGAATGTGGATGTTGTTCTTTATATATTGAAGTAGTTTTATAATGGGCAAAACTAAAATAAGGAAATATGGCACTTCAGAAATTTATACCCCTACTGGAAAGTTGGTATGGCGCACGGACTACTTTTTCGGGTATTGGCGCAGAAAACTCAAAAAACCATGCCGGCATGGCGTGATTACACCTCCTTTCATTTATGTTAGTATTTTTGATACTTTAAGCTTTATATTTCATAGTTTTAATTGAAAATGATGCAACTTCGTTTGAGGTAGCGCAAATTAGTATTGCTGGCATGGCGCATAACTTAGGTTAAAAATGTTGGCTCAAAAATCCGGCGCACGGAAAACGAACTTTCCAATAGGGATTTATACTACTGTACTCCCAACTCTGCCCAAAACAACAATGAGGTTAAAACTGGTACTAACAACAAATGTTTGTAGTGGTAATGTGATTAGGATTTTTAACTAGCTGTGCATTTAATTGCTTTGTTTAAATGGTTTATTTACATTAAAATGACAAAATTGCATCATATAAATACTAAATATAGAAAAAAAGTAAAAACAAGGGAAGCCAGATTTTCTAGCTAATGTGATTAAAGTTTTTATGCCATAGCAACAACAGTGGCGAACACTAATCCTGTCTTGTGACATTACATTGAACCAAAGTCAGAAGCAGCCTTTAATTCGTCTTAGGTCTGTTTATCAGAACCTGTTTGTGGAAATATTCTCTATCTCTGTGCATTTAATAGGAAGAACTTATTGTGTAAATCTTTTTTAACATATCATTGCTTATGTGTAAATTCTATTTTTGTTGGTAAATGTTTAGTTATTTTCGAAAATTTAATCCAAACTATTGCTTAATTTCAGGTATTGTTGATAGTTGATATTTATGAATAGAGTATAACGCGCAAGTGAAATATGTCGGAAGTAAATGGCCTTGACAGCGTGCTAAACCATGGTGATGAGGCAAAAAGAATGTAAATATTTACTTCTAGTGTTATTTGTACTTTTGTGGTCAATGGATATTGTGTGAGAATGTATTAATGTTATTTTTAGGGATGTTCATTCCAGAATCAAAATTCAAATTCAATAATTTTTGAGGGAATTATTCAGAATTATTTTTGGATTCTAGTAATTCAAAATTACCTATTCATAATGAAAAAAATGAGGTATTTATATAATTTTGATTTAAAATTATATGTAGCGGAATTTTTTTTCACTGAACACTGTTCAGTGAACAGTGATGATAATATTAATTCAAAATTACATTTATTTCACTAAACATATATGTCCGGCCCGCTGGTCTAGCGGTTAAGTGCGTCGCCTTTCAATCGAAAGGTCACAGGTGCGAAACTGGTCGATAGCTAGTCGGTTGTGTCCTTGGGCAAGGCACTATACGGAAATTGCCTGAACCCAGCGGATTAATGGGTTCTACCAAATTGGAGGAACGTGTCTATCATATACAACACACTGCAATAGCTCCGTTTACCCGACGATGGGCGCGAGGTTATCTGACGATTGCCCGTGTGATAACCCCCTTGGTTTTCCCATTCACGGGGATAAACATGAATATCCTATCCTATCCTATATATATATTTAATAATATTTCACTGTATTAATTTAAAACGAAAAATGTTTTTTTGCTTTCTCTTTTTTTGCTGGAACCAAACTGACAGTTGACCAACTAAATTTTTTATTTATATTTTAGTTATTCATTTTTAAGTATCGGTAACCCAATGACTTAAAATAGCAGATATCATTGGTGCTGGGTACCGTAGGCTAGTCTCTGATCACATAGAGTTGCTCTGCTGACACTAATCTCGGCTTGTTGGTAATCAATAAAGGGCAAGTTTGACAATTTGTAAATGAAAGCCCCTAGTTGTGTGTTTCTGCACTAATCTTATCAAAAATAAAATACAGGCGAATTGCATTTTGATAAAATAATGTTTTAAACCTCAATTTATATTACCGGTACCAGAGTAAAGCCGAAAGATGCTGCAACAAATGTTGATTCATCGGAAAGCCTATCAACCTCTATGAAGAAAAAGAAGAAATCAAAAGACGTCCATGAAGAAGAAAAGGTAAACAATTTGGATAACTTTGACTTTTCATATGGATGGTGCTGAATTACAGGATGCCCTAAATGTAAAAGCAGTCCAGTCTGCACTTGCAGTGTTGGAGCAGGAATCAATTGCAAAGGAACAAATTAAGCAATGGAAGTTTTGGGACACCCAGCCTGTTCCCAAGTTAAGTACGTTCATTCTCTCGTGCCCCATATTTTATTTCACTTTTGATAAGCTAAAAAGTTTATAACCAGATCAGTGTCATAAACACTGATTGTTTGGCTGCTTAACCTATTGATAAAGCATATCAAACCCAACGAAATGTTTGGGAATTAAAACCAACAGTTCGCTAGTCTGGTGTCAGCAATGCAAATAATATGGGAGAATAAACCATTATTTTTTAATCAGATATTGAATTTTGTTTCTATACTTCAACAGTTCTCATGTTCGCAATTTAACTGTTTAAAAATAAAATGGTTGTATGTGAGCATCAGGAAACTTGAATTGCATAAATATATATGTATCAGCAGTGGCATTTCTAGTGAACTGGGTTACCAGTTTAACTCTTCTTTTATTAATTTGGAATTCATACCCCGATTAGCTGTGGTGGTTTACTCGGGCTTGTAAGATGGAAAGTTGTTGAAGCGACCATATGTGCTAGTTTGTGTTATGTACGTAGTACTGTAAAATCAAAATTCTACCAAGAAATAATAAGGAATGAAATAATAAGGAATCTATTATTATAGTGGTTGCACAAGCGAACTTGTTTGTTTTTACTATAATAAGCAATCTTTGGCAAAGCGCGTATGTAAGGATTGTTTGGCCCTCGTCCAATTTATATTGTAAAAATATTGGTTTATTTTCTCTTATTATTATCGTGAGATCAGTGCGTTCGCTTGATTCATAAAAAAGATACACATGTCTACTCCTTTTGAAAGGGTACAACAGTCGGGTTCATGTTCTCCAACGTTCCAAAAAGTTTTATACGGATTGCTATAGTTCTGTTTCTGCAAGCATAAACGCATGGGTCCAATAGTTAATAAACCAAACTTCTTTTCCAAATGTAGTTAAAAAAAGAATGATCATGTTTGTTTACAAACATTTTACCACAAATGTTTTTTGAATTTAAGCAAAAGGGGCTAACGGTCCAACATTTCACCAAATCTGGTTAAAATTGAAACAGCTATTCATTCGCTATGCTAAAAAATGCTAATATTTCAGCAAAAATAACGTTTTGGTTTTCAACGTACCAAGGAGAATTCCCTTGGATTTATCCCCCAAAAATTTTGGTTTCTGCATATCTAGACCATGTTGTCTAGCAAATAACAAAGTTACATTATGATTCCATTACTCCTTTTGGTAGATGTCAGGGCAACATGCCATGCCTGTCAAGCGTTTGACGAATAAAAAAAGAGAAGGAAAACGAACAAAAACAATATGTGTTCCATTTTTTTTTAAATGGGACCCATAATAACCATTACCAAATAATAGCTTTTCTTGTTATTTTGGTTGTTAGCATTTAGTCCAGGTTTCAACTTGAAAACTAGTCCTGAAGTTTACAAGAAAGATTGCTATGGTTTTGTCTTTTTTGTATAGTTGTCACAGAACTGTGGTATACCTCTATAGAACACATTTTGTAGAATCTATGTTTCACCTCGAGCTCGCCATAATTACGAAATTATGTTCAGCTGCACAATTACGGACGTCGGAATTACGTTAAGAAGGTCCAATAAAAATTACGTAATCTGTCCGTAATTTTTAAAATGGGAATTGCATGCCGTTGTAAATATACTTTCGGAGCAATCCCTTATTTTAGTTTTAGCAAATTAGGTCTGTTTGTTCATTTTTGTTTAAGTAAAATAGTTCAAACCACCGGTAGAAATAATCAAAATAGCGGTAAATACATGTGATCTTGGGTTCGTTCCAATTTTGGCAACACCGACATGATCTGCTGTTTGTTTACTTGTGTAATTGTTTTAACTCAGAACTAACGAACAGTTTTGTTTAGACTTAGAGTCTCTGTAGGTAAGACCTTATGATGTATATTGAAGGAATAATGGTTTAATTTCTCATATTGTTATCATAAACTAAGCACTTCCGCAAGAGTCATGAAAATAATATGCGTCTGCTCTTTTCGATCTGGTGGCCATTGAACGTGGGCCCAATACTCTTTACCAAATATCCGGATTGTGGATACATTACCCCCTTGAAAAACAACACCGTTTCCTTAAAAATTTTCTAGATCATGTAGTAATCTGAAGATTGCCTGTTTTATAACACCCCTTGTGTTGACACGTTACTATGGATTTCGAAATTGCCAAAAATACTTTTTGAACACTGGGTTATGTTTAAATAATACCAGGTATTGATGTACCCTTTTCTATTTAACTAATCTGTTATACATCAATGACAAACCAACAACCTGAGATGAAAAATACCTTTCCAGAATAGAGGTGTAGCATGTTTGATAAACTTCTATGATTTAGATGAAGATGTAAAAGATATCGGCGCTATAGAACCAGACAAAGTCCATGTAAGAGAGGAACCTTACTCACTTCCGGTAGAATTTGAGTGGGACACTGTTGATCTGGGCAACCCAAACCAGGTTCTTGCAGCTAAACATTTGTGTGTTTTTTTATCGCAACCTATCCAGCAAAGATCTCTCACTTAACCATGATTTATTGTTAAGACACTTAATTATCTGGGAAAGTGACAATGAATGTAGGTGTTGAGGACGTCCGGTCTTTTATCAACCTGTTGTGTGCCAACAGTCTGCTTTTCTCACTGTTTTCCTGTGATTTATTAAAAAAATGTGCGATTTATAACAAAAAAATTACAGTTGGAGGAAGTCTACAAGTTACTGAATGAAAATTATGTGGAAGATGATGATAATATGTTCAGATTCGACTACTCGGCTGGCTTTTTACAATGGTAAGTATATAATATAGCATGGTTATTAAACATTGTTGCTTGTATCAGCTGAGTTTGGTTTTCACCTATAGTCATGCACCAGGTGAAAATGCTGGGGGATTTATATCACAGTGTTATGCAATTGTTTATTTACCGTGTGCACACAGTTGCGTTACCAGAGCTATTACATTGTGTTGAATATAATTAAGACATAGCTATAGTATTTAACCGATTTAAACATTTAGTTTAGGTAACATCTGCTGTGTCTTGCCCAAGGACACAACTGTCTATTGAGCCAGAGATTTAATGAATGTTTCCACTCAATCTCCACTTACCCTAGGTCACTTCGTCCTCCTGGGTGGATCCAGGATTGGCATTGTGGAGTTCGGGTGAAGAAGAGCAAGAAATTGGTCGGCTTTATCAGTGCAATACCCGCTCTTATTAAAGTTTATGACAGGTAAGAGACGCCATAACTTTTTAATATTCTTATTCTATTTGAAGTAAGCTTAATTGATCGTCTAAATCGATGATTCCCAAACTTTTTTCTTTCATACCATGATAGGCTTTTGAATAGTGTCCACATACCACCAAAGTTACATTTAAAGATTTAAAGGGGTTCGTCCTCCGCCTCTGGTTCTATCCCTAAACAATTCCAAAAAAGTGTCACCTCATAAATGTTCGAAACCTCAAATTAAAGGTAAAAAGACGCACCATATTATTCAATCATTCAATTTTTTTTTACAAATTTATAAGTATACTGAAGTGATTTGCATACAACCTGAATGACTCTCTCATACCAGCAGTGGCACGTGTACCATAGTTTTTGTTGTTACATTAGCTGTTTAAATTTTGTTGTTACATTAGCTGTTTAAAGCAGTTTTGGTTTACTGAAGTCTTTCAATTATGAAGTTATGACAAGTCTTACAATGTACATTGTAGGACGGGTCCCTTTATTTTGTACAGGTCCGCTAGGTCCAGGTTCAGTGCCCTGCCCCTAAACACTAATTCTAACCCTGCCCTAAACACTAATCTCAACCCCAGAACTAACCCTTATAACTCCAACCCCATGTTTAAAGCTAACTCTAGCAGACCTACCGCTGGACCTAGCGGACCTGTACAATATAGAGGCACCGTTGTAGGACTTAAATATCATATACTTGTCAGTTTCTCTTCAAAATGATATTGTAATTATTACAGTTAAAGTTTTGTTGTATGGTTTGTATTTTATCACAGTTAAAACATCTCCCAATGTATTATTGAGTGTTCACTCATTTCTCGCCAGACACCAGAGAATGGTGGAAATCAACTTTCTATGTGTCCACAAAAAACTTCGCACGAAGCGAGTTGCTCCAGTCCTGATCCGAGAAATCACCCGCCGTGTCAACCGCCGTGGCATCTTCCAAGCAGTGTACACAGCAGGAGTAGTGCTGCCAAAGCCAGTGGCTAAGTGCAGGTATGCCTTAATTGACATGGTAAGCTTTTGAGGTAAAATACAAGGCGGAAGAGAAATAATTAGCGCTGAGTGAAGAAACTCATCGACACCACCACAGTTAATAATCCCCTTACCCCTTTATCATAACCCCCAGACATGAAAATATACCCCACAGATACTACCATCGTTCGTTGAACCCAAGAAAACTTGTCGAGGTGAAGTTCTCCCATCTTGGACGGAACCAAACCATGCAACGTCTTGTCAAACTCATGAGATTGCCCGAGGTATCGTTATATAGTTATCATATTAACTTCTGTTTACATAGGTGCTCAAGCTATTACATTGTGGATGATTGATTTATTCTAATATGTGGAAAGCCTTTTTTACAGATATTGTAAGTTTATGGAGACTTGACAGTGTTAAATAAATTAATATCGCTATTAGTAAGCCAGCTGAATAAATATCGTAGCCTAATAGTTCGGCCTAATAGCTTTGTCGGTTATTTTATCCAATTCAGGTTTAAAAGTGGTAGCTGGTTGTGACCTTCGGCAAGGTACACATTACACTAATTCCTCACACTGACGTTGGGCATGAGGTAATCTGACTATTGTTCGTGTAAAAACTCTACCAGTTTTTCCCATCTTGAGATAAAACATGATATATCCAATCCTAGTTAATCAGCCAATGTTCATTACTTTAGATATTTTAAACAATCAGCAATATAATTGATTCGTGTTTGCCACATGAAGCAAAATATGTATTGACAACTTCCAACCCAGGAACCACAGATTCGTGGGATTCGACCGTTAAAACCTTGCGATATCCCACAATGCCACAAGCTGATGGCCAACTATCTCGCCAAGTTCAATTTGTCACCCGTCTTCACAGAGGTAGGAAGAGTTAAAATTTGCAATTTAGTCTTATGCTTACATGGTGCCTCAGAAGTCAGAAGTTACAGTTTAACCGTTGGCGGGCATTGTGAATTTATGCTTTTGAATAATGGAATCAATACCAGTCACGTTGTGGAGACAAGTGTCTTTCAGCATCCACCTGGTACAGATTCCAGCCGAAAGTGAAAGTCTCTTCCTGCAAGTAGGGTTGCTATCTAAGTTACCCAAGTTACTCAAACGCATCTATTCTTTCTTTTTTTTCTACATAACCAAAAAATTGGTTATTTTGCAGACAAATTAAATGACGTTTTTGTCTTGTCTGCATTTGAACATATAGTTTCCGTGTCCTTGTTTCCCAGGACTTCCTTTTATTGAACCCAAGTTATAATGCATTCCCCTTAATGCAGGAAGAATTTAGTCACTTCTTTCTTCCACGAAAGGACATTGTAGAGTCGTACGTTGTTACCAACCAACAAGGTACATATTGGTAGTAATAATATATCCATAACTTGTGGTTGCTGGACTTGTTGCTGTGAATTATTTTTTTAATTAACTGGTTGGATCGCGTGATTTGCGAGTTTTAATTATATATTTTATGCGGTCGACTGTCAGAGCTAATTGCATCATCAGTGTTAATTATTATGATGTTGAGGCATGAATGTTTATCTGCATCGGTAGGTCGAATCATAGGGAACCCATTAACACAGTATACTTAAGCTATTGCAGTGTATAAAATATGTTGGAGACATACTGAATGTTGCAGGTGAAGTAACGGACATGGCAAGCTTCTTCATTTTATCATCGTCCATCATGCACCATCCTGATCATCAGATGCTATATGCTGCTTATTCCTTCTACAATGTAGCTGTGGCTCACACACAAAAGGAACTAATGAAGGACATGCTTATCTTTGCCAAGAAGGTGGGTGAACGAACCAATGTTGGCTCTGTTAAACTCAATCGTCAGATTACGCCATGCATAAGCCAATATTCACCAAGTGTTTTGTTCAAGGACACAGTCGTCAAGCTTGTGACTGTTTTTTACTTATTGTGAGCAATAATGACCCGCACCTTTCAGCTTGGGTTCGACGTCTTCAATGCTCTTGACCTCATGGACAATCATAGTTTTTTAAAAGACCTAAAGTTTGGAATGGGGGATGGCAATTTGCATTACTACCTGTATAACTATAAGTGTCCGGACATTCCTGAAAATAACGTAAGTTTCACGTTTATGGGATGTTTGTGTAAAATACTTCTAACAATGCTCTAGTAGCTTTGGCACTACTGTGCTAGGTGAATTTTGCGCATAAGGATTGGATACTTTCTTTTTAACCCCTTCAATGGGAAATTGCAATGGTTTTATCACTGCTTTATTCGTCAGATTACCTTATGCCAATCGTCGTGTTATCTGCGTTATATTGGTTATAGTATGTTATATATGAGACTTTCATAAGTTTAGTCCGGCCGGTTAGCCTGGTGGTTAAGTGGGTCGCCTTTCACTGGTAAGGCTGCAGGTGCAAAACTGGTCACTAGATAGTCACACGACGATGGGCATAAGGTATTCTGACGAATGAACCAGGTTGTGTCCTTTGGCAAGGCACTTTACGGACATTGCCTGGACCCAGCGGGTTAATGGGTTCTACCAAATTGAAGGAACGTGTGAAACACACTGTAATAGCTTCAGTAACCCGACGGTGGGCGCGAGGTGATCTGACGATTGCCCGTGTGTTAACCCCCTTGGTTTTCCCATTCACGGGAATAAACATAAATATCCTATATCCTTAAAACAATATTTCACTTTATTAAGTTCAGGTGATGTCGGCTGTGGCTTGCCCAACACAACTGACACCCTAACGACCAGTTTCGAACATGCAATTTTATACAGTATATAATATGCACTATAGAACAGTATAAACTTAAATCGAAAATCTTTAAAAAATTACAAAATATCATATTTTTATTGAACAAATTCCAAGTCCTGCGAACTGCTTCGAGCTCGAAATTAACTATGAGTACGAGGTGTCTAACGATTATACGCACAAACTCCACAGGTCGGCTTGGTACTGCAGTGAATCGTCACCTCCTACCGCTGTACATTACTGGTCGTGCCCTGCTCCATATTTTTATGTGTGTGTTGTATTGTTTGCTAACACAGAATGAACTACATTTTTCATGTGCTTAACGCTTGTTATTTATTAACGATATCCAGATTAGAGATTGGAGGCAGATATGAGTGTATTGTTTAAAGTTCTGATCGGTTTTTATTGGATATGTTTAATTGGAGGTCAAGTAGTCGTTCCCCCGTTGCGGGATGTCTTACCGCAGCAGCAATTAGCGGAAAGTTTCGATAAAATCCTCCGAAAGCGACTGCCAGACCTCCCGACGTCGTTGTTGAGTCGCAAAGTTCACCCTTCGTTTATGCAAGAGGATGTGTTGCCACGTAACGTGTCCATACAGAAACTCACGAAGTTGCTTACGGTAATGTATTATTTTACTATTCACGCATGAATATTCGGTTTCAAAACTTTGCCATGGTGACTATTGGTACAGTATTAGTTGTAAGCTCCGACGAGACGATGGGTTTTTTAGTTTTATATTTCGTGTTTTATTACATTTAAAGAATATAGCAGAGTTGTGAAAAAATATAGCAGGAAAACGACAATAGTTACAACACGTGCTTAAATACACATAACTCTAGAGAGTGTCAACCACGTGTTTAACCGCCACTATTTGTAAAACATATTTTGTATGCCATGTATTCATGCTACAGGGTCCCTAACCACAATTTTTTTAGAACCGAGTATGTAGTTTGTTTTTTGCAAGCATAAACGCATTGGTCCCTATGATATCAAACCAAACTTCTTTTCCATGTGTAGTTAAAAGAAAAGTAATCTTGTTAGATTTACGAACATTTCACCAAAAATGTCCGGCCGGTTGGTCTAACGGTTAAGTGCGTCGCCTTTCAATCGAAAGGTTGCAGGTGCGAAACTGGTCGCCAGCTAGTCGGTTGTGCCCTTGGGCAAGGCACTTTACGGACATTGCTTGAACCCAGCGGAATAATGGGTTCTACCAAATTGAAGGAAAGTGTCTGTCATATACAACACACTGCAATGGTTTCTGTAGCCCGACGGGGGGCGCCAGGTGATCTGACGGTTTCCCGTTTGTTAACCCCCTTGGTTTTTATATTCACGGGGATAAACATAATTATCCTATCCTATGTTTTAAATCGAAGCTTCTTTTCAAGCTCTGTAGTATGTAGCGACCTCATATGTTTACATAAGATTTATAATCGCCACAGCCGACATTTGCGCTGACATTGCGTCCTCACTAAACTATTATTACCGCAGCAGTCGAAAACTTTGACTATATAAGCCTACTTTTGTTCGAGAGAGGCTCCTAACGGAGAGCTTCTGGAAAAGAGAGCTCCTAACGCATTAAGAAATATCTTGCATGTGACGATTACTGAGAGTTTATCCGGAATCTAAGTCGTTGAAATATCTAACGATTTAACTCGTAACTGGTACTAAGTTAATCGCCTTAATTGCTTAATACAATTGATATTATCAAACTACTGAAGCTTTGATCTACAAAACTAAAGAAAATAGTAGTCTAGTCGAGGAGGTTTACGCAGAAAACCTCAATTAATTAGCGCACCTCTGAGAGTCGAAACAGCGCTTAGGGAATTGCAGATCGCATCAGGTGTGGTAAACCGGCTTACCTGAGGCCTACAAGGAACAATCTACTACAATAGGCAAGTTGCCTGCAACGGCTCCTTACAGTGAAATGAAAATAAATTCCCAAAACAGTCCGATTTAGTTTTTCATGGCTTCAAGGAATTCCCCATGGGTTTGGTACATAAGTTTCTGTTTTTACATATGTGGGTCATGTTATCTAACAAATTTTAAAGTTTTATTCCGATTTGACGACTGCTTGTTGGAGATGTCAGTGCGGTGTGGCATGCCTGTCACGATTATGATTCGGAAACATATCTTCGTTTTTTAGGAATATACCCTATGTAAATGTTTTTTTCTTTTAATTGGCACAGAGTGGCTAACGGTTCAACTTTTCACCAAATCTTATCAAAATTAAAGCAGCCGTTCAAGCGCTATGTCCCAAAAAGCTAATTTTTTAAAGAAAATTACAGTTTTGGTTTTTAACTTTATAGTGAAATTCCCCTGAATTTATCGCCCAAAATTTTTGTTTCTGCAAATCTGGACAATGTTGTCTTACAAATGATAAAGTTTCAATACGATTCCATTATTACTTCTGGTAGATTTCGGGGCGACATGCTATGCCTGTCAAGCGTCTGACGAAAAAAAGAAAAAGAAAAACAGACAAAAACAATATATGTCCCATTTTTTCAAATGGGACCCATAAAAATAAAATAAGAACCTTGTCTAAAGGTGTACAAGCACATCGTAATAAAAAAGTTAAAATAAATAAATAAGGGTAAAATTTAGTAACAAGAAAGTAATAAATTGAATAAAACAATTAGTGATAGTTATCCCGTATTACAGTTTTGAAAGCGGATGAGGGTTATTTTAGAATTGGTATCTAACGGCTTTGATAAATTTATTATTTTGAATATATTAGTAACTTTGCAATTATTTAGGGACAATATATATTTTATCTGCTGCTATAAAATAGGCTAGTTCTCGTGCAGAATGGAATATAAATTTTGCCGTGTAGTTCTGGTCATCATCCTAGTAATTATTAATTTTAACACAATGGTTGAAGAAGTGTAGTATGTATCTTTATCAAATGCACCAGTGCATTACAGATAAACAATTCAGGATGTTAAAGTTCAGTGTCTTGTTTTAATGAGTTATCCATATTGTTTGCAGTAAAGATGAGTTTTTACAAAGGTTCATCGTTCACATGCGATTGAATCCCTTTAGAACAATATTGTTTGAATTTTACTACCGCGTCCTTATATTTTGCTAAATTTTATTTGATTATCCTTTTCTATCTCTATGACTTTCTATAATGACTGTCTTTTGTTGACCACGAATCACAATCAAACGGACAAAATATTGTTAATCCTGGGTACCTACTGACCGACACAACTGCGTATTAATAAAACCGACGATTGACCATGTGATAACATCCTTTGCGTATTCTCATTCACGGTGATAAAATTTAAATATCATATAGCATATATTCTAAGAATTTACGAATCTTTCGTTTTCATTAACAACATGTTATATGGGGTAATCCTGAATATATTGTACGAAACGTTAAGCAAACGAAGCCTGTTCATATGATTCGGCAAACTTGGTTTGTGAAGAAAATCCATAATAAGTGTAACCATCCATACCTTAGATAAGTTAATAACAGTAGCATTGTAACCCACCTTATATTCTAATACAGAACTACATGAATCGATTCGGTTACACCAATCTGACTACGGAAAACGAGGTAGACCTGATGACAACATCACGTGACGACAGTGACTCTCGTGATCCGCATCGCTATTACGTAATCGCCCTTGATAAGCACGTTAGTCAGCAAATTGAAACCATGCAGGTATATTTTTCCTATTGTTCCCTTGATTACGGACACACTGATTTCTGCGATACCTGTAGATAAAAGCTAATTTTCCACCGATTTGGGTATAAATGAACCTAACAGTAACTCGAATGTGAGCGAGATGGGCCGCGTCCGTGGATAAAATACGACTTTCCACAACAAGGATATAAATAATTCACAAATTCACATGTTGTCACGGCAAATTTATAGTTGAGTGTTTCGATAATAATATTCATAAAATCTTATATATTTTCGTCTCGAATGTTTTCACGATTAATATGGATAAATCTTTTCACTTGGATGTCTTAAACTCCCAAAGTATAAGTGGCACAAATGTATTCAATCATGCCATAGGATAATCTTGGACTTCCAGTCACCGGTAAGTTGGACAAGGAAACCTTAGAAACGTTGCTGCTACCGCGTTGTGGAATGCGAGATATTGAACCCTCGGGCGACGCGGGTAACTTTGTATTGCAAGGCTCATGGTTGAAGCACGACCTTACGTACAGAGTCCTTAACATTACTCACAGGTCAGGTGATGATTAATAGATTTCATGATCACTGCTTCGTGTTAAACTTATTTAAAGGTTATGAGGGACATACACACTTGTTTAGGCATGAGGTATGCGGGGATGAGACTTGTTTGTTCATGATCCCGTAACAACATTGGTTCCAAAAGACAGGCGTTTTAATATACAGTATTTAGTTGTATACTGATTACGGTCACTTGTTTTTTTTCCATAAAGGTATTTAAAATCATCACCAATTACCAGCAAAAACTTAATAAAACTGGAGAAAAGAGAAAAACAAGGCAATCAAAAAAATTGTTATGTTTATTTTATGCTCTGTATAGATATTGGAAATAAAATAAAATACGAAAGTACATTGCAGACTCACTGCAAAAGAATTTCACGATACCATGGCTCGGGCAATTCAAATGTGGGCAGAGGTGACCCCGCTGACCATAAAACGTGTTGAAGCGACCTCGACGGCTGATATCGATATTTACTTTGCTGATGGTTCCCATGGGGACGGGTGAGTTACATGAATTGTGTCCTTTTCTGTTTCTGTTTGTAGAATCTGTCCGTTGCTTATAGATATCTTTATAGTTCTCCTGGGACACAATATAACATTTGTTCTCGATTTTTGTATTTTTGAATTATTTTATTTGGAATTAAAATACAAGCGAAAATAAGTTTTACATAAAATAAACACATTATTTTTAACTGATCCTAAACTAAGTAGCTGTGGTTAACATTGGAAGACGTTTAGCCGATAGTTTATATTTTTAGATATAATTTCGATGGAATAGGAGGGACTCTCGCTCATGGGTTTTACCCTCCAGCAGCTTGGGAGGATCAAGATATACCAACACTAGCGGGTGATATTCACTTTGATCTCGCTGAAAAGTTTGTTACAAACAGTCATAAAGGGGTTGATATTCTGCAGGTTCCACATTTCCCTATCGTTGTTAATACTATTACTAAATATTTAACACAACAAACCCACAGACGGCAGTGCATGAGCTAGGTCACAGTCTTGGGTTGATGCACAGTCGAAACTCGGCTGCTATCATGGCGCCCGTTTACCGCAGATACAACCCGAACCTGAGTCTTCACCAAGATGATATTAATGGCATTCAACTTCTATACGGTCAACCACCCAACACCACAGAACCACCTAGCACTACAGAACCACCAAGCACTACAGAACCACCAAGCACTACAGAACCACCAAGCACTACAGAGCCACCAAACACCTCCGAACCACCAACTACAATATTTCCATCAAACACCACAGAACTGTGCAATGGAGAGCCTTTTGACGCTTTTACGCAAACGAGCAAATCTCTTACAACTGCATTTCGAGGTAATGAATGCTAAATGTAGACTAGAACTAACACTCACCGTTATGCAGGAAACCAGGTTTATGAGATCGGCACGGGTGGTGTGAAGGAAGGATTTCCAAAAAATATTGGAAAATTATGGAGAGAGGCTCCGACCAGCATAGATGCAGCGGTCACCATCTCCATCAAACATAAGAAAACAACTTATCTAATTAAGGTTTATTGGCGTATAAAGTATAGCTAATAAATTGTTTAAAGCCTAGCTACGTAATTGTTTAACTTGGAATATCAAAAGGGTAGAGAACTAAACAGTGTCAAACAAATAATAAACACCATTACCTTAAAAATTTATTTTGATTGTACGCTATTTGACTATATATGTTTCTGCGTGTAAAAACGATTAGGTTCCCTGGTTACTTAATCACAAGTATAAAATGAAAGAAAAAAATAACGATTTAAAACATCTCCGTTTACCCTGAAATATTCCTCCTACTAAATAAAAACAATGAGAAGTAAATTCCCATAAAATCAATGACGCGCAAACTATTTAACGCCCATATTAACAGAAAGAAAATATCTAATCGAGATAAAAATGATATACGTGTTAGCTACTGTGTATTAAACATGCAATAATATATAAAGTCGTACTCCAATAAAAATAAATATCTCCAAACCAATATTAAATATGTAATATATTTTTTTACGCCCATTGTGAAAACGGCAAAAATATAACAATCGAGATAAAAAAAGATATATGTTACCATTTTATTTATTTTTTTGTTGTTGTTGTAAACTAACATAAATACTTATTTCATTAGTGGAACATGGGTATCAAATTTGAATTTGTTACTCGGTATAACCCATTTATGTATTTCTTGCGAAACAAATACACACCTTGTTTAAGATATACCAAGAGTGGTTAGGTATAACCAGAAAACCCGTGGGCATACAGTTTGGCTTAAAATATTGGTGGTAATCACTTCTTTATATATTTTGTATTTTAAGAAATCTCCTTGGGGTAAATTGGGGTATGAAAAGTCCGTTTTTACTCGTTCATTTTGTACATTTAGAAACGTCTCTAGAATTAACGGAGAATAAAATCCCTTACCAGTTGCGAAATATCGACTGACAAAAAATAATCGGCACCAAAATGCACAAAATGTCCGTCGAGCTTATATTCTTTGGTCTGTATAAAATTTCCATGGGGCGGTTTACTTAGATTTTGCCCTGAATATCCAAAAAAATCGCTAACAACTCGATTTCACATTACCTTCCTTTTAATATGGAGAGTAAATGAGACTCTTTTTTCTTATTCAAATTTTTTATGGATTTTCTTTGGTTTTGATTGTCCAGCTCTTTTATATCCGTAATTATAACGTCTCATATACTGCACGATTCGATATATCTGCGGCAGTCTCTGCGTTGCTGCTAACAAGGGCGCCCACGATCGTAAAATTTTCCGACCCAGCACTTGCATTTTAACTAGCGTTACCATGCTCTTGGCTAAAAGCCTTCTTTGTGGCTTTCTGAAGTAATTATCAGTCAACAGAGAACGGTTGCCTGTTGCGAAGGTGAAGATAAAATGAATTAAAACAACGTTAGTTCCTGAGAATCGAAAGGGAACCTATAATAAAAAATACTAAAAACGATTAAGAATCTCGGCATTTTGCATGAACAAATTGTATAGAGCCAATCCGCATTAGCGTATCAAAAACGTCAATAGACATATTTTCTTAGCTTACCAACAAAATTAAAATGTGACACTTAACGGAGTTTTTAGAAGTTTCATAATATTTTTCGTTATAAGACCATAAACAAATCTTGTATTAAATCGAAAAAATATTTTGTTAAGTGAGGTGGTTTTAAAAACTAGAATAACCAGTGTTGAAAACCATCCACTAACCAAGGTTAGTATTGCTAAGGAAGTGAACGTTACTAAGTCGAATTGCTGTCCCTGTATTATCGACCCCTGTTATTTTGTATCCACGGTGATACACATAACTATCCTTTCTAACACGGAAGTACTCCTCAGGGGGAACGGGTGTGGCGGTATGGTCATTACCGCTTTCTTGCAGACAACGAAACAACTCGGGATATTTGGCCGGAAGCTCCACTTCAAATCTCCGCAGCATTCGCGCTTCCGGATCGTGGAGGAGAATCCGATTTGTTGTATCTTTTGGAAGGTCAGAGTTCATACTTTTTTAAAGTGGCAACCAGGTCAATCTTACTTAAGTAAAAAAATATTTCCTTATCGACAAAAACTTGTTTGCCGATCCGCAAATCTTGTTTTGCAGGCAATCGACAAAACTAAATTGCCAATCGGCAAATATTTTCGAGTCAACAAACCAAACAGTTTGTGCCAACAAGGTATAGTCGCTTCATCACCAAACAAATCCATTCTATCCAGACTGCAGGTGTCATGTATACACTGTTCGTGGTGGGGTCTTTATCAAGATTGATGTGGTATATATATGTGATCTACTGCCACGTGTAGACGCAATCGATGCAGCTGTTGCTATCCACCGGCGATTATTCATCTTCCATCACAACGTTTATTACAGAGTCCGTGTGCGTAACAGGTCGGTGAAATGAATAAAATATATATTTTTATACACAAGTCAGATTACGTCAGTTTTGGATTAAAAAGAATTGTTAAATAAAATGGCAAAAATATCTTTTGACAAGCCAAGGTGAATTTATAGAATTGAGAAAAAATAAAATCGGGTGCTTGGCAGAATTATTTTACAGATTGGTATGTTAACATAGGGAGGGACACATTAGTTTCTCCTTCCAAACCAAACTACACACTCGGTTTATGAAATATATTAATTGTGCTTAGTTCCCCTGCTTGCATAAACATATAAAATACCATTTTTTGGTTTACTATTACTGTTATTTGGTTTACTATTACTGTTAAGCAAGTGCTTTGTAAACTCTAGTTAATGTCACAATTACAGGTCAAACTTCTCCCTCTATCCTGTGCCCCCTGTCTACCCACGTCCCATCTCCCTTTACTGGCTGGGATGTCCACCGCAAGAATTATTCTAAAATATATTGTTCCACCCGAGTGACAAACAGTTGTCTTATAATTCTTCTTTTTGTCTTATAATCAACACACTATAATTCTTTCAACAAATTACCGGTGCGAAGGGTTACCAAACAGTTTCCTTAGAGTTGGCTTACATCAAACACCGTTTTTGTCATATCCCCTTATTAATAAATTGAATTATAAAACTCAGTTGAACTACCAAATATTGTTGCCAACCCGGTTATTTATTTGAAAGCGAGTCGGAATGAAAATCTGTCCTTTTTCAATCGATTTCACCACAAAATTATTACAGCACATTGTTGAACAAATACAAGAAAGTAAATACAGAGATTATTATTTTCACACTGGGCTTGGACATATTGCAGTAATTGCCAACATTGCACTGTGTGTGCTCGCAACATGTAGTGCAGGTCTCAGTTAGAACCCCCCATCCTCTATATCTGCAGCCATATACACAAGCCTCGGTACAACTGCGCTCCAGTCGGATGGTTATTCCCTGCACCTTGATCCGCTCAATCTACATAACCGATTCGGTAGTTTTACTCACACCCACACAAATCGATTGTTCCAGGTTTTAAGGCAAATCAGCAAAATTATTAAAAAGGCATTTACGCACGGATCAAATGGATAAGATATGCACTCGAGCAGATGTGATATAAGTTGAAACAAATAAAATACGACTGCTAAATTCTTTTTACCATTATACACGGAATGACACTTACTTTACAGTAGCGGTCGTTGACCTTACACCTTTGAAGCAGATGAGGCGAAGTAGTCATATTTGCTTGGCACTCATCCATGTGGTAGAAGTGCTTGTCGTAGTATAAGCAATTGTAGCAATACATCTCAGTTCTGTCCGGTTCGGCTGTTAGAAGGACAATGTTCAAACTATTTTTAGTTGATGCTGCAACAACAACAACGTGTAATGAGTGCTGACAACAAATTTTATTTACTAAAAGGATATTTAATTTAAGTTCATTATCGTTATGTACAATAATTGGATTATATATTTTGCTTATGCATTTTTTATTTCCGGGAATAAAACTTGAATATTCAATCCTTATGTAGTTTTTTTGTCACAACATAAGTAACAAAAATCAAACAAACCAAAGCGTAAGATGTTGACGCCCCTTACCTGGGTTGATGGTGAGGAGCCACGTAATAATCCACATTATTACGTCATTTTTCATCATCCTTTGTTTTAGTCAGTTCGACATATAACTAACCCACAATTCAATATTATAAAGCTTTAAACATTATGAACTATGCTACAAATACAGACAACAAATATACAGTTGACGGTCGATACCTTCTTTGTGAGCTATTATTTGTACATCTGTCGGGTATCGAGTCCGAGGGGAAACGCAACGCCTTATTGCCGCTAGACACAGAAAGCCGCATCGTACCGACAGAAGAAGCACACGTCTCAACGACAAAAGTCCTAATAACTTCCTTTTACAACATTGTTAACGAACCTCGTTGGTGGGAGGCTAAAAGTTAACGCCGTATCGCTTAGAATGATTATTATCACTAAGCTAGGCGAAAGAACAATATTAAGCAAACAAAATTTAATTAAGACCAAACGATATAGAGCCCTGAAGAAGAGTGTGCGGTAAAGCGCGACCAGTACTGAGGGGGAGCCGGCTTTAGAAGGTGTGGCCCGACAGCGTGAACCGGAGTGGAATAAGGAAAACCCCCTAAAATAAAATTCCACTAATGTCAGATGACACTTAGTTTCAAGCACACTTACCGGGGCATATTTACATTAAATACTCTCATTATAACACACAAATTGCATAACACTAATGCATTTGATTTAACACTTATTTAGGAGTGTGAAAAAGGAGCACTACAGTAGTGAACCATAAATAAAAAAGAACAAAACAAAACAAAATGTTAAAAATAAATAGATAACAAATACGAATAAATAAATAAATAGGGAGCCAAAAAAGGATGGCCAGCAAATAAAAAATGCTAAAGATTGCAGCAAGAACCTATTATATTAAAGCAGATTGGTTTTGACATATATAGTTTAATATTGACTGTCATCTTTATCTGAAGATCACAGCTCTCGAATAGTAAATTGGAGGAGAAAGAAGCCACGCAAGGAAAAAACGGACGACCTTCTCTTTGTAAAGGAAATTTCGATGTCCGGATATCTGGAATAATAATGTCCTGGTAGTATAGTTGTAAAAATGCTTCAAGACAGTAAAAAAATAGAAAAATATATGAAAATAAAAACAGGTTAGGGTCAAGGTGGTGTGCAATCAGATGCTGGTAAAAAATATTTTAAAAACCAAAATCAAGTAATAAGACTGAAGTGATAAACTTTAAAATACAGAGCTCTGTTAGGGCCGGCAAAAAAAAAACTATTCCAAAAAACAAATCCAAGTGTGCCAACGGCTTACCAAGTAACAGAGAAAACTGTAATAAACATCATCATAAATAAAACTTAGGATAGGGACTTGTTGCAAAAATGAATTAAAAATTGGGAATTGCTTCTTGTTTTTATAGCACAATTAAGTTTGTTTAGTATGCAATTATGCAGGGCAGGGGGAAGTGTGTTGTTATGGCATTTGTGCATTTGTGCATTATGGATAGTATTTATAATTTGTGCATGTCATAGATTGTTAAAAGTCCACTCCGCAATTTTAAACACTAAGAGTTTTAACGCTTTTAAGATATACATTTTATGCTTGAGAGGTTTATATTTGACCGCTTAACGAGTAAAGGGCAAAGAGAACAATTTAATACTGCAAGGCAACCGTTTAACGTGGCAATTAGTCGAGAACTGGGTATATTTTGCCACCACCTGTACAGACAGACGACTTATTTACCAGCTTTGTATATTTTTCTGTGCTCGCTTGTGATCAAGAATAAAACCAACCTTCCGTGACGGAGCCCCCCCCCCCCAAAAAAAACAATACGCCACATACCATCCAACCCAAAAGTTTAACTTTCGTCCAGATGCATGAAAAAAGTACATTATGGGTTCCCTTCGAATCCCAGGATACACGTTTTTTAGTTTTTCTTCTGCGCAACTCACATGACAGACATGTCCGGTGTGCCATTGAATTGGGTAAAATGGGTTATCCAATAAGGTTGGAATTTTAGTAATTCTAATTGGCATACTTATAGATTGCCTCGACCTTAAATCTGACCTATAACCTATTTTTTGCCCTTTTTCTAAAAATTTTAATTAAAAATACAAGTAAATAGAATACACTAACCACGTAAATAATACACATTACCAAGTATACAAACAGCTAAACACTTATTACCAACACTCATCAATAGTGAATTTCTATAACAATAAAAAGATTCGTATATCCCTTAACCACTATAAACCATTTTATTCGGGAAATCAGCCAACACTTAACCGTACTTAAACAACATGGAAAATAACCTAATAAGCTAACTTTTTAAAGCTCTGAGCTAATATGTATTAGTTATGCAGTGGCAAATTTTTGATAAATCACGCAAGAGAAACTCCCTTGGGGCGCGAGAATATAACCCCCAATCAAAATTAAGTCAGTGACCTTAGCTATTTTTTTTTTATAATTTTAAGAAGTATGATATTATGATTCAAAAATTTTGTTTCAATTTAAATGTAATAAAACTCCTATCAAAATAATAAATTGATCTTTCTTCACGGCCACAACTGACAATTGGTAGTATTTTAGGAATGGTGTTTTAGGGAGTGTTTTGCTAAATTACAGTGGTGGTGATTCGCCAATGCTGGTACGGATAACGTCGCGCAAGTGTTTTTGTTTAGCCGGAGAGTATTGTAATAGTGGAGCATAACTTCGTGAAATAAAGATGTTAATCGTGCGTTTTCAGGCTGTTTTATTGAAAAAAGGGTCATAATGCACTAAGGTGTGCCAGCTCGAAATTTTTAAGAACTTTAAGTTGTAGATACCAGTTTCGATTTTAAGTTATGATTTAGATTACTGTGCATTAAGATATGGAAAATAATTGGTTGAACCCATCCTGTACGAGTCAAAAGAGTGAGGTTAATGTTTTGCGAAATATATAGTCCCTGGTATCTGACATTGTTTAATACATCTGTTATAGTTGCGAGATAGTTTATAAACATTTCATTCAATAACCATGTATGTTTATATTTTACAACAGGTGAAGCTGACAATGAAAAAATAAAAGAAGTCAAGTTATTATACATTGTTTTTTCGCTGTGACAAGTACACAGCCCCAAAGCTTTTGTTCTTACAAAAGCAGCTACCAGGTAGTTGTGTGCTGGGCAAAGCTCTGAACTTAAATCTGCATTTGTTTAGTGTTCCAATAATTGTAATTATACAAATTCTACTGCAATTCCATGTTTTCACTTTTTATTTCAAACAAATTTTATTTTGTAATCTTTAAAGGTAACTGTTCTTCTATTTGGCTGATTTACTAACTTTGGTACTAATGTGATACGCTTTTGAAACAGAACTCCGCTTTCTAAATTAAATAAAAACAAAGTTTAAATACAGGTATAGGCTACGTGGTATTTAATGTACATTAAAATATTTTTCAATAAAGTTGACCTTATGGTATAGTTTATATTATTTTTAGAATATAAACCTAAAATACTGTAATGTAAATTTGCAAAAACCACGACGAGTTTGGTGACTACAAGGTAATCTATCATGCTCAGAACTATGTTCAAAAAAGCATCTGCGTGTGGTACTTATAGAATGATTCATAAAAGTAGGTAATTCGGTCCGTTTGTTTAGGTTATTTTGAGATAAATACGCGCGTAATTAGGAATATTATTGTCGCATTATGCGTTCTGTGTCCAGGCACCTTAACAACAGCAACGCGGTGTTGGTTCTTAGATATATGTGTGAAAATTCCATTGCATGGTATACATATGTTTTTTATAAGTTTCTTTAATTGCACATGCCCGAAGTCTCGCATGCGTAAAGACGACGTGTGTCAAATGAGAAATTCAGCAAACTTCATAGAAATGCACATACAACTGGCGAGTGGCTTGGTGTGGATAATTCGCGCTAAATAACTTCCCGTGCTAAAGAAAGTGACCAAAAGTCGCGTGCACAGGCAAGCAATCAACTTACGATGTTTCCTTTACCAATTATACATATAAAGCCACTCGGAAACAAAACTTCCAAAATTAACCGCCGTATAATTAGAGAAACCCGAACGTGCGCACGTGGAGGTTAAAGATATACAATTCCCAATCTTAAACGAGAAGGGCCCAGATATGCAATGAACACTTTAAGCGTTTCCACTTGGTCGCTATGGCGTGTTTCATTGCTTAAAATACGCAAACTAGTCGCATTGAGAACAAAGATCAGGAGAAAACTAAATGTCTTTGTTATTCAGATTGTTAGTTGAGATCAACAGAACCACATCGACGAACAAGCCTATTATTTAAAGCGTTTTGCAGCAACTTTATTCGGGTTAATAGCCACCATACTTATAAATTTTCCAAACCCGTGGAAACTCGTTGAAAGTCAACTGCAAAGGTCATGCATTGTTCTAAATGTCATGCAATCACACATTCGTGTACGAGAAGCAATTAACATTACGTGCGAATGTGAACTTCTGTTAATTGAGTTGATGATCGTAAGATATTTGGATTTGGTTGGTCATTTAGCAGGGTTCAGCGAGTGTTGTACAAGAGTTGGTGGTAAATTGTTAGGAGTCCAGGAAGCGTCTGCCCTTTTAGTGTTAGTTATTTATCTCAAACCTCAATCCCGCTGAATGTACAGGTATCATTGGTTTTTCATAGAAAGTATACTTGCGCTATGGACACAGGAATAATGGGAGAAAATGGGATAATGAACAGTGAAGATGATGATGGTAGCTTCAATTGCACTTTGTTGATGGAGGATTATTTTGAGAACTTAGTGTCAGAGATCGGGAAACCCCGTGTTGTTTCTGTCGTTTATGCAGTGATTTTCTGCGTCGGTTTCATCGCAAATGTAACTCTTATAACATGTTTCTGTCGGGACCGGAGAAATCCAATGGCTTTCAAAGATTCTTCTCGAATATTCATTTTAAACTTAGGTGAGTTTGCATATGGTTCAAGGAGATTAATACACAGTACAATTACGTATACATTAGGCGTACAAAATCATTGGTAATTGGAAATTACACATGTTTTTGGGGATGAAAGTCATTATAATACAGGCAATTGTGATATTATCTAGTGCCCATATAGGCCATTGAAAAACCGCGACGTTATTATACTGCTGGATATAGCATTTTAAATTTTTTTGAACTATTTTGGTTTAGCCCTTTAATGCACTGGATTCAGGTGATCGACACTGAGTACATTGTCAAATGACTTCACGTACTAAAACCGCTGCTGGTAATCAGTCGTGCGGTCAAATGGTTAACGCGACGGATTCATATACCAATTCAATATATAAATAAAAGAAATAAGTGACGAGCCCATCATCGGATTGAAACTAAGTCCAAAGAAAAAACGTTAATTGGTTTCGATCAAACCCTTTTAAGTTTAATGGTTCGTGGCGCTCCCAATGTACCAACCGACCGCACACATACCATTATAAGAAGATATCTTGGTTGCACATCCTTATAACGAAAAATCCCTAGCAATCGCGGACACCCTACTGCTCCTCACCCTTCCGCTCGCCATCGCCCATCGTGTGCAGCAAAAATGGCAATTTGGGAGCTTCGTGTGCAAGGTGGAGGAATCGACCAAGTTCGTCAGTTACTACGCATCAATGCTCTTTGTTACAGCGATGGCGGTGGACAGGTGAGTGTGTTAAGTGTAATTACATGAATATGACAGTGCGGCGGTATGACTCGCAATCGATCAATACCATTAAAGATAGCATTTTATTATCACTCCAGTCGATAAATATATATATATATATATTGCCGCAGATGTTTTTATATATATATATATTAACATTGCGCATGGAACTGCATGGGGTTCTTATTGGGCAGCACAATAAAACATCTGCGGCAACCGACGATTATATTTTAAGATATTTTCACGTTTTGTTTCCGAGATATTTTTCACGTTTGTTTTAAGATATTTTCATGTTGTATTGGGCAATCGTTAGATTATGTCGAGTCCACCGCCGGTTTACCGGAGAACTTATAGTACATTGTATGTATAAAGCATTTTGCAGTTTTAGTTCAATTCATTAACTCACTTGGTTAAATCGATGTCTACTAAGTACCTTCCCCGAGCAAACAATAGAAAATAACCCACTCACAGCTGATTTCCCTCCCACAACATTTCTACTAAAATTCCGAGTCCTAATCCACTGCGGTCGGCATTCTGGTTTTAAATACACCACTTAAGTGCTTGCTTCTTGCTTCTTAAAAAGGGTGTGAGGCCAAATTGTAAATGTGATCGATTCATATACCGATTAAAAACTGTTTTTTTTTATTATGACGCGACCACCATGGATTTAAACTTAGTCTGTTTAAAAAGGTCATTTTCTTCTCAGGTATTATACGCTTTGTCGGCACGGATCAGTGGATCGCATGATGGTGTACTCCCGTTCTATAAAGATGGCGGCCGTGATTTGGTTATTGTCTATCACCGCCATCATCCCGCTTATTATGTACGCCGGCGTAGACAACCTGGGGAGATGTAATATTATATTTCCCGGCACTAAGGTAAGGTTCAAGTAAAGTTCAAGCGTGTTGTTATTGTGTGCACATACCTAGATCTGCACACATGATTGGGATCCGTCTTGCCGATGGTTTGTATTTCATAAGCTGGCTGGCAATAAGTTTTATATCCTGTTTATGGCTATACATTTTCTTTTGTTGGGCTACTATCAAAATTAGTGTTCTCCCCATGCTGCATATGTTTCAGATATTGTCGTACGAATACGTGGATTATGTTGAGAACTACAACGACGACATTTGCGCCCAGCTGTTCTCCACCAGCAGCGCTGAGGAGCCTAATAGTGAACATTCTCAGCTTCTTAATAATCAGGTGCGATGAGAAGGAATTGTAAATGATGCATTTTCATATAATCTACGCATTATTAAACAAAAACAATCTTATACGCACTGGTTAATTCCTACTCATATGTGTAAATGGGGTATCCTATTATACCCGTGGTTTGGGTGGAAATTTCAACCTCTAAGAACACAGGCTGTATTCACGGAAAAGTGATAATAAAGACCGTAACAACACGGGGTTTAGGATACCTTGTGCACAGACGGGTTGCCAGCACCAACACATGTTTGGTGTTGGTACAACGTCCGGCATTATTACCCACATATGTAACGCACCACTTTAACCCACATTTACCCTCAGCTAACGAAGGACGTGGGTTGTGTGCATCCTCCGATACGAAGCCTCCACATTTGGATTGTTTGCAACTTTATCATCGGGTATTGTCATCTCTACTAATGGATATATGTTCAAATTATGTATATGCTTTGTGTATTAACGATCAATGTCCTATTTTATCAACCAGAAAATTTGTAAAGGTTTTACTTCCTATTCACAGATTCCTCATTCCGTTTGTCGTCATATCCGCTTGTTACGTCAGAATCATGAGACTTAACCGTTTCGTCTTTAAAAACTTCTTTGATTGTGGTAATTCCCCGACCACTCACCATCCACCCACCAACACAGAGGTAAAGACTTCTAATCGGAATGTCACCTTGACGCTTACATCAGTCCATTCACAGCAGACTGCACGTGTTGGGCCAGACAGAACTGTCACCAACCGGTATCGCGTCATCATGGGCATCTTGGTAAGTTGTTGGCGCATTCCCATGAATGGTTCAATTAACTGACCTGTGATGTCTGATAATCGCTAACTCAAAGTATAATATTGTGGTGCGTTTTAACTTTAAATACGTTCAAATGCAGGTGCCGTGTTTAATCGTGGCCTTTCTCTTCTGCTGGTTTCCGTATTACGTGTTACACTTGGCACAGATCAGAGGAATGCCGAATATTGACCCGGCCACCTGCGAAGCGATGCGAGATGCCACATTTTGCTTGGGCTACAGCAACAGCGCTCTTAACCCTATACTCAATTCGTGCTTCTTGTTTATATTAAAGGTGATTACTAAAGCCAAATACTGCCTTAATTGGAGAATTTATCCATACAACTAAGAGATAATGTAGTCGGATTATTTACATAAATCCGACCAGCAGAATATTTGAAGTTTAATGGAGCAAAATTCTCCTCGTAAATTACCTCATTGTAACGTGTTCTAGGATCGCTTCAAGACACCACTCAATTGGTTAAAGACGTTATCATCTAGGAAGCAACCGGTGAGTATCTCTTTTAAACCACCCACTTTCACTCATTATTTCCTACTATATCTCAGATAAAAGTACCCCCGGTTAAAGCTTCTGAACAAATCAGTCTGGCGGAGCTGGAACTCACCATTGAAACCCGGTTTTCGATCGTTGACCATACAACACAAACTATCGATATCCATTGCGAATAAATTGTATATCGGTAATTTTGATTCGTATTTCCATTCGTCAATCCATGATCAAGTTGAATGCATTCGGCCAGTTTATTATATGACATTTCGCTGTTATCCCAAGGAATGCAATAAAACAATCATCCACACTATAACAACCAAATAACGCTTTATCTTTTAAAGTTATAATATAGAAATACTACCAAGAACAACTGTGACCTGTGGCCAGGATTTTTCTGGTAGATGTTATTTCCATCAGGACAACCTTCAGTTTAATAATAAATGTGTTTGAGTCCGGTGCTGGTGTGCAACAAAACGTGTTGTATATGATTAAGACTTTCGTTTAGTGTTAGTAGAACCCATTAATCCGCATGCGATGTCCACTTCTTGCTTTGCACATGGACATATTCGACTAGCTAGCGAATAGTTTGGAAATTACAATACATTAAAGGCGGAGCACTAACCGACCAAGATATTTGGCCGGTCACGAGTAGTATTCGTCTAACTTTGAAATCAATATTCCCGCAAATCTGCAATAGATTTACTTAAAGTGAATCGTGTTTTTTTCGAAAGTCTTTTTTTGGCTTATATCGGCTTCGAAAATTTTGCAAAGCTGACTGCTTGTAAAAAAATAAGCACAGACGCGTCTTAAATTCCAAAAACTTTTAATCTAATTATACAATTCCTTCTTGTCCCAAATTGCTCCAAAATATTGCGTTTCGCTCAGCGTTAAATATTGCGTTTCGCTCAAAATATTGCGTTTCGCTCAGTATAAAGTGACTTATTTTCCATTTCTTACTTTTTGTGTTATCTCTATGGTTTTAGAATTTAGGCGGGAAATTATTATGTGAGCAGAATTCTCGTTCTCGAGTAAACTTTGATTTTTTTTAAATCGATCTCTTCTGGTGGAATGTTTTACAAATATGTTTGATTTGGAAGTATGCTATCTACTTATAAATATAAAAAAACTACTGTTATATCCTATCCACTTTAGATATCGTAGGGTAGGTAGTAGCCACAGCAGTGAATAAAATGTTTTTTACACATGATGTCCTGATCAATACGGGTGGAAAGTTTGCCATCATCTGGTTGGCTGCCATGCAGAATCGAAAAATAAAGAAAAGGGATTATCAATCTGTTGAGCTTGAACAAACTTGGTAGTTGGTTAAGAAAGTACCAATATGTGAAGTTTCGTGATATATGACGAGAACTTGTTCGTGCCAAAAGTTGAATCACACTAAGCGCAAACAAACATAAGTTTTATATTGTTTTGAAGCTGAAAAATAGCTATGCTACCAAATATGTTTTGCTCCAGACATTGCCATACTTCTTATAGCGGTTATGATCTATAAGATGAATGAAAAAACATGTCACATACCAATACCACAATACTTAAACCCAACCAAAACATGACTACCATGGCTGCACCTAATCGACTTCACCTGAAATCAGTGGATTAATGGGTTCTACTAAAAACTAAATTAATGGCTAAATTCAATCATATACAATACACTGCAATAGCTTCAGTTACCCCTGGTAGGCGTAAGGTATTCTGAGAAATACGCATGTAATAATTCCCAATTATGTTTTTCTTAGGGGTAATCTGATAATTGCCCATTTCATAACTATGCTGCGTTTCCCTATACCAGGAAGAAAGCATGAATATTCTATCTAACGTAGGCCTTTTGCTTGATTCTGGTAAAAATTAATAAGTATAGTTGGCAGTTTACATATAACAAATGTTATACTGCAATTGGTTGGGTCATATGAATGAACATTCAACCCTTCCACATAATATACATCAAATTGTAATATCATTAAAATTAATCCAATCTTATCCCCACATGGATATGGAACAGTGATGAGCTTCAGAAACATTTTAAGCCACGTTCTGATGGAAGGATGGCGTCAGTTAAGGGGTTTTCCCTTCGATTATCAGCACAACTGGTGTATGGAGTTCTCGTTGTTTACCACATGAAAGTTTCTTACTTATACAGTTAAGTGAATTAAAAAAAATCAACTGTACCCACTATCCTTGATTTTTACCCATCACTGGGTTTTCAGCAATTTCAGCAGCATTCTAAATATTAGCTTATTGTATAGATGATGCAAATTTATCACTTCAAAATCTCCGTCGTTTCAAAGCGCAAAATCAGATTTACCCGAGTATTCCCCAAATTCCCACTCCAAGAATGACAACAGTTGAAATGAGACATGACGATCCCATATTCGGGGAACTTTTTCTTCTTCCGGAGGAGTTAAATAAGAGCAACATGATGATGGAAGACTCCTTAAGATCGGTACAATAAAATCTCCCTTACTCACCCACCCATGTTCTTACAATCTCATTAATATGTTTGTCTGACAGAGATCAGAAATAGATGACCGCTTTGTTGTGAAGGACATTTCAAACATCACCCTCTCAGATCAACCTCTACATGTAAGTTATTATGACGTGTGTAGTGATTTTTACAAAGGTGTGGAAAAATCCTGTTTTTCTCCTACCTATACTGCCAACACTTTCCACACTGCCAACACTTCCCACACTGCCAACACTACCCATGCTGACAGAACTTCTCATGCTGCCAACACTACCTACGCTGCCAAAACTTCCCATGTTGCAAACACTTCCCACACTGCTAGCACTATCCCTACTCCCAACACTACCCATGCTGACAGAAACACTCATGTTGCCAGCACTACCCACGCTGCCAACACTTCTTATGTTTTAAATACTACCCATTCTGCCAACACTTCCTACTTTTCCAGCACTACCCACACTGTCAAAACTTACTACCCATGCTGCCAACAATACACGCGTTGCCAACACTACCCACACTGCAAACACTTTCCACACTGCCAACACTACCCACACTGCCAACACTTTTCATGCTTCCACCACTTCCCTTGTTGCAAACACTAGCCACATTGCAAGCACTTCCCATTCTGCCAGCACTACCCATACTGCCAAAACTAGCTGACTTTCCAATTCCTTTTCATGGGGATAAAATGTTTAAATCAAAAGAATGCCATACATGTGCAGCAGGTGGTTGGTGATTCTGAGTTTCTCGATACCAACATTGATATGGAAGGATTTATGGGAACTAATCTGTTTGAAGACCTCGATATTGGAGCTTCATCTGTGGATGCAAGACTTGCCAACATCACCACACCTGCTCTTCATCTTCCGAAGTAAACTACCTTGTCAACCTTTGATATGCCATCTTTAATGGATTTATATCCCAGAACTCCTCAAAGACCGGGGAAAGCAACAGAAAGATCGAAATCCCCACTGGCGGATGATTTATCTGTGCTTGCTGTCCCACTGAGTGCTGAACCAGAACCACTGCTTTCTGCACCCGAACCACTGCTTTCTGCACCAGAACCACTACTTTCTGCACCAGAACCACTACTTTCTGCACCCGAACCACTGCTTTCTGCACCAGAACCACTCCCTTCCACACCACAATCTATCACAGCAAAAGCCATTGGTATGTTTTAATTTTAACCAGAGCATGGCTTAGTAATAATAGGACAGGAACTCATCGTGTCGACATAACTTAAAAATTATTAAGTCATGGCCTCCCTTTTATCCACTTGATTATGCAGACAGGACTGGTGCAATGCGTTGTGTATAATGATAGACCAGGCATGGGCAACCCCTGGCACGCGTGCCCAACTTGGCACGCGAGCTCGTATTTCTGGCACGCTAGTTTAAGGAAATTAGATTATTTTCTCTTAAAGATAATAACTTAAAAGTTGTTGTATTATTTGAGCTTTGGCCACGTGCATAAAATGTTTATTACCGTAAGTTGTAAAGATTTGATTATTTATTACCGTGTTATTGTTACTCAACAAACACCAAATAGTACAACAATCCGCTTGCAAATTTCTCAACCTGCTGCCACATACGAATCGGACGTGAGAGAAATTTGTACGTTTGTGCAGCCAACCAGATGTAGTTAATATCAGTTACCCTTAGCATCCTAACTTACTTTTGTTAGCAATTTGAGATACAAAGTGTTATAAGGCTAAACATGATGTACGATGTACCGGTAAGGTCATTCGGTATCGGTAAAGGTCATAAATGCATATTTCGGCAAGTAAAAAAAGACCGGTAAATTATTTCACATAAGCTCATCATTACGTTTATCAAATTGCGTTAATGAGAGTAAAAATTCATCGTTGAACACACTTTTTCACCTGTCTAAGGTTTGCTCTATCAGTAATAGTACAGCGCTTGCTTATTTTGCAGTAAAGATAAGAATTAAAAGTCATTACTGTAAAACAGCGGTTCTCAAACTGGGTTCCGCGGTCTTTTGGGTACCGCGAGACAATTTTCTGGGACCGCTAAGCACCTTCCAACAAATTTAAACGAAGCTTCTGAAAAAAAACTGTGTAAAATTAAGTTTTTACGCAACTTTTCTTCCAATCAACTTAACAAACAATTTGTCATGAAAGCTTTACAGGCTATAGGCATTTATGACATCACAAGAAGCTATTTGATGTCACATTAGTGCAATTCAAAAGTACAAAACTCCTACTATAGTAGGAAATAGTACAAGGTACAATTCCTATTATAGTAGGCAGGAACCGCGGGGCCCAATTAGAAATGTGATGGCGGGGCCCATATTCGTCATAGCAAAATTTAGGGGGTGTTTATATATCATAAAATACATACCAGTACATACAAACTATAAAAATAGACATTTAATACTTGCTATAAAACAAATTAAAGGTAATGTGGATGCTTATTTACGATATATTGTACAGAAATATAAATTTGACTTAGTTACGATGCATAACAAATTGATATTATTAGAAAGAATATTATTTCACTTTTATATTTTACGTTTAAGTATTATTTTAAGCGCGATTTGATCTAATCGGTCAAATCGGCCTAAAACCGGC
>CH000225.1:333077-345571 GCA_000149265.1 Ciona savignyi | reverse complement strand
ATAGGGAACGCCGTTGTTTAATTTTGCTCTAACCCATTGAGCATTGGTAAAGGAATCGATGTGATCAAATTTCCGAAATAGCTATGTCGTCTGTTTACATTGATCTAGAGCCTCACTGCCATCGGGATTTGCCCATGTATACGCTTTTATTTAAAATTGAAAATTCAGGCTCGATACACCTTGTATACAATGTACTTACCGTTTTTACTTTCTTTACTTCTTTTCTTTCGTGAACAGCCAGATCCCATACCAAACTAAAATATCTGAAAAGCGAAACTAAATCGTAAAATCTCGTTTGTAAGCCTCTGCGCCAAAAAGCTATTACATATGCCAAATAAAATGAAGCCTGTGTTGACCCATTAGAAGCTTCTATTCACGTCCTATTCAAACATCACTAGTCCCTCTATTTCGACTGTCAACACCGTAATTTATAGCACACTAAAGAATTGAAACGGCTAAATTGCTTGGTGAATACTGTTATCAAGTCGTAAACTGTTTAAAATATACATATGTTGCCTGATTGCTTTGGTGTAAGTCTGGTCTATTTGGTCTACAACTAGGTCCCTGTGATTTCGCAGCAGAACAAGAGATGTTGTATTTAGGAATTACTTATCGCCGACTGCCTGGTGGCTTAACGCTCTACTGGCCAAGAAGAACCTCGCCACTGTTTTCAGTTTGTATTTCGCTTTGTACAGCTGCGTCTTTACCTCTACATGGCGAACAGCACGTGATTCTGACGCAGCTACAGGCAGCTCTGACCGTGAGGTCACCTTATCCTTTACACTTACCTTGGTGTTTTACCCACGGCACTGAATCTGAAAACAATTCGAGCTAAATGTTATCTCCCCTTGTTCGCTAAAAAGTATAATTTTTTTGAAAGTGGCGCTAATACACAGGTGTTCTTCCTTTATACCTTTATTGAACAAAAAATGTCGTGGGATAGCCCTCTTGGTCACACGCGATTTAATTGGGGTATGGGTAGTCTTTACTTTTAGTGTTTTGTTCCATGCTTATCGTTTGTAATTAATACGTATTATTTGCAATCCCATACATAATATTTAGGTTTTGCTGCTGCGTCTGGCATTTACGTATATTTTGTTCAAGTTTAATATTGGTGTGTTTTGCCTGCTGTCGCTTTACCATCTTTCATGTTGTTTTTTTTAACAACAGTAATATATTTAGGTGGGTTCTTAATCTAATATAATGGAAAGTGTCTTCATTAGTGTGAACGCAGAATAAAAAATGAAGGTAAAATGAAATGCAATAATATATACTAATGATATGGGTAAATATGAACCTTAAAAACAACACGAATAAAAATACAAAGTTTGATATTATTGTTGTAGTATAGCACTAATAAGCTGTGATAAAAGTTATCGACAATAACGATGTCAAAGTTATCAATCATCAGCTTTTCTGTGAAAAAGACTTACTTTAAGAGAATGGTCCTAATATTAAAAATGTTAGGATATTTACATAGTCACAGTAAATACCGATATGCTGCGTGTATGAAAGGAATATTATTGGGTTTATATTTAGTCGTATTTCTTCTATTGACAAAAAAAGAAGCTGAATACGGATGTCGAGGATATGAAGACTTTCTCCTCAACCGGGCTATCATAGCGGTTTTATAAACAAAAATTCCAATAGTAAAGATCACGTATATGCTGGCAACGATATTATTATTTAATATTCGGAAAGCAGGTGCTATTGAAATATGATTCTACAGCTTATGCTGAGAAACTTCTTGAACAACAACGTAAAACAATTGAAAGCGTATAGCCTGTAGATCTAACGTCATTTATCTAAACGTTATATCCCGCTCGATGCTATTAAAAAGCTAATCATAACATCAATTTAGTGAATATCGCTCAATTAGGCAAATGAAATCTATGCTGCATGAGCCTTAGTGCGTATTGATGTTTATATACAAGGATAATGCTCAAGACCTACCATTTTGGCGGTGAAGAAATCACGTTAAAGATTTATCCTAGGTTACCTTCCAATAACTCGCGCCCACGGTTCAGTTGATCAAAAGTACAACCGTTTTTCCTATACCAGATTGGAACCCACCAACGTTAATTTAAAGGGCTAACTCACCAAGCTATTCGGGTGGACACATGGACAGGCCAATCGCATTTGGCGTTATCACACGGGCATTCGTCAGATTAACTTGTGCTCATCGTTGAGTTACCGTTGATATTTCCGTGTCCGGTGTGTGAATGAGCCGTTTTTCCAAGCTATCTTGATATTGAGTGATTTAGAAGGCGTTGTTTTCATTAAGGCTCATTGATTTTTCCAGCAAAATGGGAACTGCTTCTGGGCTGCTCGGGGTACGTTTTTTCCATTGATATCTTGGCCGTTTTAATATTTGCCATGTAGCCAAATTGGTCTTTGTCTTAATTTTATCTGCACGAAAGTGAATTTGCTCTGCGAATGCGCTTTGTTCACAGCATCTGTGTTGCTGAGCTTCCAAAAGTCTTGTTTTTTCCCATAAAATATCGGCAATGTTTTCATGTACAAATTGGACCGATGTATGTTACGGTTCCATGACAACTGAACCCCTTACAACTGAACCCTTATAACTGAACCCTTTACAACTGAACCCCTACAATTAAGCCCCTTACAACTGAACTCCTTTTAACTGAACCCCTTTAAACTGAACCCCTTTACAGCTGAACCCATTTCAGTTGAACCTCTTTACAACTGAACCCTCTTTTCAGTTCTGTTAAAATGGGTTCAGTTGTAAAGGGGTTCAGTTGTAGGGGCTCAGTTGTAAGGGGTTCAGTTGTAAGGGGTTCAGTTGACTGGTCACCGTATGTTACAACGTATAACTTAAAATCATTAACAGTTATATAGTTTGGTAATAGGTTTACAATTAGAATTTGTTTCCTGTCGGAAAGTCCTCGGGCAAGGCACTTTACGGATTATGTCCTCGGGCAAGGCACTTTACGGACATTGCCTGAACCCAGAAGATTAATGGGTTCTACCAAATTGAAGGAATGTGTCTGTCATATACAACACATTGCAATAGCTTCGGTAACCCGACGATGGGTGCGAGGTGATCTGACGATTGCCCGTGTGTTAACCCCCTTGGTTTTCCCATTCACGGGGATAAACATGAATATTCTATCCTATTCTATCCTAAATGGATTTATCACGATTTTAAAGCAAACTTTTTCAGAAAGTACTTACCGGTATCTCGTCCGGACATTGCCTGAACCCAGCGGATTAATGGATTTTACCAAATTGAAGAAATGTGTCTACACATAAACAACACACTGCAATAGCTCTGTTAACCTGCGCGGTGATCTGACTATTGCCCGTGTTTTAAAATGGTTCTCCCTTGGTTTTCCCATTCAGAGGGATAAAACATAAATATCCTATCCTATCTGTGGGTAAATATTTCTTTTTATTTACCGGGAAAAGTTTCGAACCCATTATGGGCTTGTCACGAATAACATTTTTGCTCAGAATCGTTTTTTTTCAGCAGAGTTTCCATTCGGCCATACGACCGTACAAGGATAAATATCATAATAGTTTTTTGGATGTCTATGATGAATACCTAAATGAAAGGACATAGAAATCTTATACTTTGTGTTTTTTTTATTTGTAGGCAGTAGGTCAAAATGATACCCTGCAAAGATAATAACTTTAATAACTATTATATTAAACCTAATAACTTTTCGTGGTTGTTTTTAATTTTTATTGAACTGTTTTACCCCTTTGAACTGTTTTTTAACAATTTTATTGAACTGTTTTACCCCTTTACCTCCGTTTACTGTTACCCACTTATTCTGTTGGAACATTAGTCGAAAGGTAGTGGATTTGAAATCAGCTGCTGGCATGTCAGTTGTATCCTTTACAGATAATAAATATGGAAATACTCCATGCACGAGAACTATATTCTTGCTCACATCTTTTTCCTACAAATCTTCAACTCTTTGGCTGAAAACCGGGGAAAACTAAAAGGTGGAAGAAAGAGGGAAGGCCTGGGAAGGAGGGAAACTGCTCATTAAAATAAAGATTAGCGCTTTAGTTTTAAACATGGGGTTAGAGTTAGGGTTAGTTCTGGGTTTGATATTAGTGTTTAAAGCAGGGTTAAAATTAATTTCCATAGTTTTAGTGAGCAGTTTCCCTTACTCCCGCTTTCCCTCCTTTTAGTGTTGTGTCCTGAAAACCCACATACTAACCCGATGGCACGTCTCATTTCTTGTCCAAATCCCTACTGAAAAGTTCGTGTGATGCGCCGGATATATCTGGCATGGCGCACAGGCTACTTTTTCGGTAATTGGCGCAGAAAACTCCAAAAATCATGCTGGCATGGCGTGATTACACTTTCTTTCATTTATGTCAGTTTTTTGACACTTTAAGCTTTAAATTTCAAAGTTTTAATAAAAAATTATGCAACTTTGTTTGTGGTGGCGAAAATTAGTATTACTGGTGTGGCGCAAAATTTAGGTTAAAAAATGTTGGCGCAAAAATCCGGCGCACAGAAAACGAACTTTCCAATAGGGGTCTAAATCAGTCATACTTCACATGACTGGTTCTAAACACTGCATTTAGCATACATTGCAAGTACCTAATCGAATAAAGGTTTAAACAATAAAGTGCAGTAATACCTCTAATGCAACACAATGCAACTGTCAGTTTAAAAAGCATAGCATATTAGCACAAAAGAGACACAGATATTGTTAAAAATTGCCATGCTTTTCAGAAATACTATTCCTTTTTATAACATATGTATGTGTGAATGTAATTAAATATTTTTTTTAATTGTAGGTCCAGAAAAACAAAGGCCTGCTAAGCTGTGTTTGGTCACATTAAATCTGGTTTAGTCTGTAATCTGTATTGCTTGGAATTTATTATTAGATAATGGAAGGCGAAAATGATTGGAAAGCAAGGAAAGAAAGTTTTATCTCTGGTTACAATGGAACCTCATTTGTAGAAGTTACAGTTTTCTCAGCTGGCTTTCCCCTTTGCATTTTTGTGCGTGCAATATTGCTAAGCGTCCTGCCAAATTTTATCCAAAATTCTAAATTACTTTCTTATTTCTTTGATTTTTTTGTGCTAATTTTCCCTGGAATAATAATGGTCACCGGCTTATCAGAGTATATATACACTGCTACGTTTCTTGTTTTAATATTTATTGCTTCATACAACTGGATATTTTTAAATTGTCGCAAAAGTTACATTTCCACACCTATACAGGCATCATATGTGAGCAAAATCTACTACAAGCAACAAGTTCAAGATCTTGCTGATGATTATATCAAAGAGAGTGATTACTTTTTTAAAGATCAAGATATCGACGGGTCTTCTGTTCAGGTTTTATCGTCAAAATTCCCCTTTCTTTCTTCATTTCGAGCCTTAGTAAATATTGCTACATGCATATGTATTCTAGCAGTTGATTTCAATGTCTTTCCGAGGAAGTTTGCAAAAGCAGAAAATTTTGGAACCGGAATTATGGACTTGGGAGTTGGGTCTTTTGTGATCTCAAATGCCCTTGTCAGCCAAACAGCTCGGAATTGGAATAAAATTGGAGGTAGAAGTGGACTAAACAGAAGCCTATCGTTTTTGATGTTTCAGATTGTCAGTTCATGGCCACTTTTACTTCTGGGCGCTTTAAGATTGATTTCTGTTAAGCTTTCTGGTTACCATGAACATGTTTCAGAATATGGGGTACACTGGAACTTTTTCTTCACACTAGCTGTTGTCAAAGTGCTGGCCACTGTTGTTCTGTTCATAATTCCATTGAACCTATGCACACCTTTGGCCCTTGTCATCGCTGCAGTTTATCAATACACCTTGAGTAAAAAAGATGGACATTTGACCAGCATTCTATTGGATAGTGATCGTACGGGTGGACTGGTGATGCAAAATAAGGAAGGCATAGCATCTTGCTTTGGATATTTATCAATTTATTTTGCTGGAGTGAGCCTTGGTGCTTACATATTCAAAGAACGTCGTACTCTTCATCACTGGAAGACTGCTGCCAAAGAGCTGGTATATGTCACTATACTACTTTGGTTTTTACTACATCTCACCTCATACAGCATTCAACCAATATCCCGGAGACTTGGTAATGCTTCTTATATTTTGTGGGTGTTATCACAAGCCACATTCATGCTGCTTCTGTTGTTGCTAGTTGATATCGCAACAACACAATACATTCACGATGGCTGTTTACCCAGAAAGAGTATGCCAAATAGTTGGATAATGGAAATACCTACAAGTCATTCGAAAATCAACTATCGGCCACCACTTCCGAACAAGTGCCTTATAAGTGCCATCAATCGGAATCAACTTTTCTTTTTTCTTTTAAGCAACCTGTTGACTGGTGCTGTTAATGGACTTTTCGATACTCAGTCCATTGGTGATACTTATGCTGTTGCATTAATCACTGTGTACGGTCTAATTGTCAGTTATACAATGTGGATTTTGCACATGAAACAAATAACATTGAAAATGTGGTAAAAATAAAGTTGTCTATTTCCTCAACCTCAGGTTTTATCAGTGCACTGTTGCACAATATTATGGCCACCGAAGTAACATCCAAATTACATTTTTTTTTAATCATTGCCATAGTAAATTTTTCTTGATTTTTTTATTGTGCACGGCGAAGGATAATATAAAACAAAAGAAAGGTCCTGCTGTCTGGTATTTTTTAATAAGTTTTAAGTGTTATATTGTGAAGTTCATTGTTGTTTAATTATTCTTTCTCAGGTTACATGTTTTAACATCTGAATAAAGTTTTTAATTTTAACATAAACCGTTAGTATTTTGTGGAATAATCATGGGCGAAGACACAGAAAAAGGTAATATTGGAATTCGTCATGTTAAAGCCGGTCATTTCGAAAATTGAAATTGAAACATTATCTCAAGTTATTCATTCCCACACTTTTTTATTCAACCCAATAAATATTAATGAGATGATACTGCTACCTTAAAAATAAAACCTTTCAAATCAAATCCCATGGAAACATACCTAGATTCTAAAAACCTGCAACTTTGTAATTGATCAGTATATGGCGTCGCAGTAGAAGTAAAATACTGCCATGAATTTTAACTTACAAATTTAAGCTTATTGGGGATGCTGCACCGTGACTTTAGTTTTACTTGATTCAATTAACATCACATTGCTGTTTTAGTGGCGAAAACCTTCAGTGGCCGACCATTTAGTGAAGTTAACCACTTTGTCAATGAAGACGGACTTCATATTTTCACCAACATTTGGAAACCTGAAGGAGATTGCAAGTAAAAATAATATTATTACCTCTTATTCTATTATTTCAGACCTTCTTTTATACAAATTTTTTTTATATTGTTCACATACTCTTTCTTTTAAATTTCCTCTAGCAAACAGTAATTTTCTTGGTCTTTACAATCAACAGAAGCCCATCAACAGAAGCCCATGGTAAAGATGACCTGGGTTTTTACATTCGTTATTAAATATCGATGCAAAATTGTATAAACCAACTTACTTTTCAATGTATTATGTTATATTTATTAATAGTGATGACAATTATCTCGCTAATCTATCATTAAATATACAGGTATGACAGGTGTTATCCAAAAACTGTTTGCTTCGGAACTAAATTATAAATCTTTTTTTTTATCTCAAAAATATAGATTTAAAGAATCAGTTATATATGCGCAGTAAACTGCTGTGGTGATTATCACAGCATTTTTTGTTAATGGTCTGGACTTGAAATTTCAGAAATTTTGCATATAAATATACCACAAATTATTAGTAAAAATAAAAGTTCCATGGAATATCTTGTTCTCATCTCTTGTTTTCTCAGATATTTAATCTGCTTGCTGCATGGATTTGGTGGCCACTGTGTGCGTTTCAATGAGCTTGCATCGTATCTAACCAAGATTGGGGGTTTGGTATTTAGCCATGATCACAGTAAGTTCAAATTGAAACATTTTTGGAAGTTATAAGAGTCCTTCACCATATATATATCACAACCCAGTGATTATCTTGTGCATTGATTTTAAAAGTTAAACATAAAGAATAAAAAAAATGATTGAAATAATAATTAACAGTAATTATCTGTTATACACATTGTTGTGTATTTATTTCGTATTTATGACGTCATTATTCGGTTGACTGATTTTATGTTTAATCACGTGACTTTGTTGTTCTCTGTGACCTTGGGCCTAACGTGGCTTGCCCATATACCCGATTATAGTTCAGTGTTACTTTTTGCCTCCTGCACGCAATAAACTGCTGAGTATATAACAATGGCGACGAGGATGGGATAGAATAGCAAGCGGGTTAAGCAGGAATTTAGCAAAGAAAGAGAACAATGGCGTTCCTGGGCACAATGGCGGAATTTGATGGCCTAGTGGAAGACTGGCCGACGTATGTGGAAAGACTGGAGCAGTATTTCGAGGTAAACGAAATTCATGCCAAGAAACGAATTCCACTTATTTTAAACTTGATGGGTGCCAAAACATATGGCTTATTAAAAGACCTAGTATCTCCAGACAAGCCAGCAAGTAAGTCTTATCTAGAAATTGTGAACGTGTTGTCTGATCATTTGGCCCCAAAACCACTGAAGATTGCAGAACGATTTAAATTTTCTAAAAGAAATCAAGAAGAGGGGGAAAGGGTGCAAGATTATGTTGCAACTCTACGAAAACTGTCTGAAAAATGTGCCTATGGTAATTTCTTAGATGATGCACTAACCCAGTGTTTTGTATGTGGCCTGCAAAGTGAATCTATCCAAAGAAGATTGCTTACAGAGTCGGATTTGACCTTCAAGAAAGCAATAGAGATTGCAACTGGAATGGAAAAGGCTTCTAAAGAAACTACGGCCCTGCAAAATGCACAATCGGTGTATAAGTTTGACCGATGTGCTGGTACTGGCTCTAGCAATAGAGCATTCAAGACCAGTAATCAAAGGAGTAGGCCGCGAGGTCTGCATGCACTGCGGCAGAACTGGGCATGCTGCAAAGTATTGTAACATGAAAAAATGCAACATGTTACCGCTGTGGTCGGGTTGGTCATATCACAAGGGTGTGTAGCTTGCCCCAGCCAATGAGAGAACGCCGGAGAATGGACCCAAGAATACAGCATTTCAATGAAGCACCCGATAAAGTGAGTTTCCTTAAACTTAATAGTCTACATTTAAACCGTGAGATTATAGTGTTGTCACCCAGAGTAAATGATATAACACTGCACATGGAGCTGGACACTGGGTCTGCTTTGTCAGTAATGTCCTGGTCTAAATTTAAACATACATTTAAAGGTGCCAACCTCGAATCAACCGATATTGTTTTAAAAACGTACACGGGAGAAAAAGTAATACCGGTTGGTGTGTACCCTGTCAATGTAACCTACAAGAACCAACTCCGGAACCTAAAGTTATACGTATTAAAAGAGGATGGTCCTACTTTATTAGGACGTGAGTGGCTTAAATCATTTAATAATAAGTGTGTGGTTGTTTGTATACACTCAATGAAGGAAGCTTCAAAACCTTAGAAGCTATTTTAAGTTCTCACTCTGTTGTTTTCGAGGAAAACCTGGGCACCTTAAAGAATATCAAGGGGAAGTTACACTTGAAACCGGATGTACAACCAAAATTTGTAAAAGCAAGGACACTTGCATACAGTTTGAGAGGCAAAGTTGACCGGGAACTCACAAGATTGGTACAAGAAGGAACCCGGAGTGATTGGGCAACGCCAATTGTACCAGTGGTCAAAAAGGATGGAAGTGTAAGGATCTGTGGCGACTTTAAGGTAACTGTAAACCCGTGTCTGAATATTGAGCAGTATCCGTTACCGCGTATCGAGGATATTTTTGCCAATTTGGCTGGTGGACAACAATTCTCAAAACTTGATTTAAAAAATGCATATTTACAGATGCTCATGGATGATGAGTCAAAACCATTATTAACCATTAACACCCACAGGGGCCTTTATCGTTACAATCGTATGGCTTTTGGAATTGCCTCTGCTCCTGCCTTGTGGCAACGGGCTATAGAACAGGTACTGCAAGGTCTCCCTGGGGTGCAATGCATTTTGGACGATATGATCATTACCGGCACGACAAGAAATGAACACCTAGAAAATTTGGATAAGGTGCTGCAGAGGTTGAAAGAGTATGGACTAAGAGCCAACCAGAGCAAATGTGAGTTTTTCAAAGAGAAAATTGAATTTTGTGGTCACATCATTGATAAAAGGGGTCTGCACAAGACACCAGAGAAGATTTCTGCCATCTTGAATGCTCCTGCACCAGAAAATGTGACACAAGTACGTTCCTTTCTTGGGTTAGTGAATTATTATCATCGGTTTCTGCCCAACCTGTCTGACTGTTTGCACCCCATAAATGCATTGCTGGAAAAGGGACATAAATGGGTCTGGTCTAAACAGTGTCATGATGCATTCGAAGAGGTTAAGAGGTTAGTGGCATCAGACAAGGTGTTAATGCACTATAACCCAAAGTTACCCGTCAGACTGGCCTCGGATGCTTCCCCATATGGAATTGGTTGTGTTATTTCTCACTGTGTTATCGACCGGAGTCGAACGCCCGATTGCGTTTGCCTCCCGTTCCTTATCAACCGCGGAAAGAAATTACTCCCAAATTGATAAAGAGGCACTAGCAATTGTATGGTCTGTAAAGAAATTTAATACTTACCTGTATGGTAGACATTTCACCATTGTCACAGATCATGCACCATTAACGTCAATATTTAATCCGAAAAAGGGCACCCCGTTGATGACGGCAGCTCGGTTACAAAGGTATGCCTTATTTTTATCAGCGCATGATTATTCTATTGAATACCGTCGGACCACAGAGCATGGAAATGCAGATGCTATGTCACGACTTCCTTGCGAACCAGCTACAAACTCAGAGGTTGACTCTGTACAAATGTTTTATCAAGAGCAAGTGTCAACCTTACCCGTTACTGCAAGTGCAATTGCCCGTGCAACACGGTATGACCCAATGTTGTCTCGTGTATACACCAGTGTGTCCTCGGGTAAATGGAGTAAAACCCCGGAGATGATACCATACTGGTCGAAACGGTATGAAATTTCCATTCATCAAGGATGTTTAGTGTGGGGTCCTCGGGTAATTATACCCAGGAATATACAATCCTCTATCTTGAAGGAGCTGCATATTGGCCACTTGGGAATGGTTAAAATGAAAGCTTTGGCTAGAAGTTATGTATGGTGGCCCAATATTGACAAAGACTTGGAAAATATTTCTAAATCCTGTCCTGGGTGTCTTCAAAGTCGGGCTAAACCTACGGAGGGTTCGCTTACACCCATGGCAATTTGCAGAAGGTCCGTGGCAGCGGGTACATGTGGATTTTGCAGGTCCATTTCAGAAAAACATGTTTTTTATTGCTGTAGATGCTTATTCAAAGTGGCCTGAAGTTATTCCAGTTTCATCTACAACCGCGGAGAGCACAATCGACGTGTTACGTACCCTGTTTGCCAGAAATGGTATCCCAGAACAAATTGTGTCGGATAATGGCCCTCAATTTACATCAACCGATTTTAAAATTTTTCTTAGCAAAAACGGTGTGCAACACATCACGTCCGCTCCGTATCACCCGGCTACAAATGGTCAAGCAGAACGATTCGTGCAGACATTCAAGAAGGGACTGCGCTCGATGGCAAGTGAAAGGGGAAGTATTCACTGCAAATTAGCAAGATTTCTGCTACAATACAGAAATGCACCTCATTCCTTAACGAATGAGAGTCCTGCAATATTATTTTTAGGTAGATGCCTTCGAATGAGACTGGATCTGGTTCGCCCAGACGTGCGACAAACTGTTCGAGCAAATGTGACCAAACAAGTGATAAAGCATCCATGGTCAAGAACCTCGAGATTTTGAGATTGGACAAGCTGTGGCTGTTCTGGACCACCGGGGAACACATCGATGGGCAACGGGAAGAGTGTTGGCTAAACTCGGCTCTTTAACGTATTCTGTGCAGGTAGAACCCAATTTAACTTGGAAGAGACATGTAAATCAAATGTTTGCGGTACCGGAACCTAGTGGCGCACCAGATTGTAATAGTGAAGTTAATAACCATAAGCGCAATGAATTTACTGATGTTACCAATCCACCTAATGTAAATATACCACCTTGGGAGGACTTCCCTGTGCCAACTCCTACAACAGACAATGACCAAAGCACTAATGAAAATGAAATTGTTACCCCTGTTGAATGTACGACACCTATTATCACTGTGCCAAACCGCCGATACCCAAATCGAATTCGTAACGCTCCGAAGCGACTTGATCTTTAATGTATTAATGCAATCATATACCATGTCAAATTAGTGTGGAGGAATGTTGTGTATTTATTTCGTATTTATGACGTCATTATTCGGTTGACTGATTTTATGTTTAATCACGTGACTTTGTTGTTCTCTGTGACCTTGGGCCTAACGTGGCTTGCCCATATACCCGATTATAGTTCAGTGTTACTTTTTGCCTCCTGCACGCAATAAACTGCTGAGTATATAACACA
>CH000225.1:280201-317116 GCA_000149265.1 Ciona savignyi | reverse complement strand
GGGCGGGCGGCGGGCCACGGGGGGGTGGTAGAAAAAAAAAAAAACGCCCCCCCATAGTTAGGCGGATTACCATTCAATGGGCAGATTAATATTTTTAAATTGGGAGACCCATGAAATATCATTGGGTTGAAGAAGTGGCCAGACTTTTGATATACCATCTCACCGTTTGTACTGGCATTTTGAACTCTTACTTGCCGTCTATTTCAGGCCGCCAACGCGGGATCGTACAGCTACTACTACACTCACAAGTTCCATGTTTTCCCTGTCGCCAGCACTTACACTTACAACGTGTATTTCCGAAGCAATTGGTGCTCCAGCGCGTACTATTCCAACGTCCTCAAGGTCTACCCTGGTGCCGACTGCAGCAAGGAAGGATGGACCGGTATGCAAAGTTCTTATTATCAGTAGTTTCACAACGATCTAAACATAAAGTGTATTATATACCGAGGCTGAAAAACTACAATATGTTTATCAAAATAATTAAAGGTAATAGAGTTCATGTTAAATAAGCCTTAATTATTCTGACAGAAACTCCGGTCTCTGAGCTCGTTGCCGAGATGGAAAACTCTTTGAAGGATTCTCTCTTTAAGATCACGACTGAGGTGATGGACAGACGCAATGCTTGGCTGAAGAAACTCGACGAAGTCATCGCCGCTTACAAGGCCAACTACAAGAGCTACCTCACCAAATACTATGACTACAAAATCACGTGAGTAGTATAATCTACAATAAATTATAATTAAACACTGCAACCATGTGCATGTTATGACAATGTAGGTTGGGAGAACAATCTGTGTTCAGATATTCTTTTTTTTAATCTGAAATCCGGTTTAAATAAAAATATATTAAAATTAAAAGCGCCGAGATTTCCTTGCGTGTTATTGACATTATTGTCACCAGTTGCGCAGAAACCCAAGCAGAGAAGGACGAACTTATCAAAGAACGAGACGGCAAGATTAACGAATACTTCGCCAAACTCGATGCTTCCAGAAACGAGGCGCTCAAAAAATACAACGAAGCCATCGCAGCCAAGCTCACTGCCATCAAAGATTACCACAAGAAACTAATTGAAAAGTAAGAAAACTGTTTTTTTTTATTGTTCAAATTAAACTAGGTCTGCAATGATACTTGTAAAAAAGTACCGATATTCGCGATGTACGTTTCGTTAGTAAACATGGGGAATTTCCATAATATAAAGTGAACGTCTTTAACGGGGTGCATTACGTTTCTGGCTAACAATAAAAACTATAGTTTGTCTTAAAATAAAGCTAGTAAATTAAATTATTTCTAACTATTGCCTCATATATACAAACCGATGTGCAAAACATATTAAGTTATTCTACTTAACTTCAATTACACAAAACACTATTCATACGTTGATTATTAGTCAACGTAATAGAAACAACTAATTACACCATGATTGTTGAACTTTTTATCACGTAATAAAACTTGCGTTGTGTTAAGTTTTTAAGTAATAAACGTTAGCTTTTATTATTCAAAATGTAGGGAACCATGACTGAATAAAGTATGTATAAATGAACAGTATCATTATCACATATTAGCCCATATAACCCATAATGCATAATGATAGGCGTAGGACTACGGTTTAATGCGATCATCACATGACAAACATAAGTGTTACTATGCGTGTTCGACACAACAATGCATTTATGATTGCCTAAACGCTATTTCTACTAACTCAAAGACGAATTTTTCCTTATCAAAGACGCATTTTTATGCAAAGTTTCCTTAATAAAACAATCATTAGTATCGCAGATGAGTACTATCAATGGTATTGCGATTATCGACATATCGTTGAAGAGCATATGGTGAATTGTTCTTCCCCAATCTGTGAAATATGATTTAAAAAAATTTATGTATACAGCGCCACCAAATGCCTGAACACGAGAGTTGAAAAGGTGAAGGAATATAAGAAGGATTTGGCTCTCAAAATCAAGTCGTATGTTGCCAAGTTCCTTGAATATCACGTTGCTGTGCTCAAGCAAAAGGAGACTTACTACAGACAAGTCTTGGCCAAGATATATGGTAAATAATTAAAGTTTCGTCGAGTGATAAAACAACCGACTTAATTACTTAGGTATTCATGTATTGATGTCCACTAACTCAATCTTGGTTACACAGGAAGCGCAGAGTGGGAGAAGACCAAGGTCGATGCGGTTATGGTGAGCTACCATCGACAAGAACTTCGTGAAATCAGCAAGCTCGGCAAGGAATATACCGCTAAGTTGGCTGGTTACATGAAGAAGTTGGTCAACTACTACACCTGTTCCTACACCTGCACGTTGTCCAACTCGTGTCTGAGATTCTACCAACGCAACTATTACAGCTGCAGGTACCTTTTTATCTACATGGTATGCAACTTTATCACAACCTCGGTTGGTTTGCAGTTACAGACTTGGTTGTTGGTGGCGCTTTACCAGCTCCTATCGATGTGTTCGTGCTTGCCTTGCTCCGTTCTCTTACTGCTGGCGTAAGGTCAACTACAAGGGATTGTGCACCTGTGATGTCAGTAAGTTGCATTGTTAGGGTTTTGGCCAATTTTTATGTACCGGAAATATTAACTATCAACTCGGGTTGTCGGAGCTACTACTGGATGTTGGTAGTTCCTACGCCGTCACCAGACATAATACACTCTCAGAGGTACTGCACAGCAAGTTTTATTTGGACGATTAGATGCTAATGCAGTGAATTCGCTTTCTGACTTAAAAACTCGTAGATCGGAGTACTACGATAGCCAATAAACAAAATTCAAAGCTGCCATTACGTTGCATTGTCCACAGACAAGGTAAACAAGCCAGTTACCGATATTGTAAGTGCAATGACCACCAAGATCAATGCTATTATCAACGAGAAAACCACCAGCTTCAACGCATTAAAGGCAAAATGGGAAAGTTACCATGCAGACTACGTCAAAGCTTACTCCAAGATCATTGCGGACAGACACGTGTTTTACATCAAATACATGACTCAGCAATACGCTAAAATGTAAGTGGAGAAGTAACTTTATAGAACAAACTTTAATTGACCTTCCTTAAAAATTTTTGCCATCTAGTCGGAAAAATAAGTTGTTAAAATATCAGTGATATTAACCTAGGTTTTCCAATTAGCTTTCGGTATACTAAACAAATCCTCGCACTCGACGTGTAATCGATATAAATGCGCCATCGTAGGAACTTGTTCAACAACGGCAGTTCCGATCTTACCCCCGAGCAAAAGGCCGCCATCGCCAAACTTACGACCGAATTGAACCAAAAGCTGGTCTCCGCTGTCGCCGAATACAAGAAGAAACTTGCAGAGTCCATTTCCGCATGTGTGGCCAGCTTTAACAAGGGCATCGCCAGCTACAAGAAGTTAGCATTCGAATACGTGGAACAGGTAAAGGCCAAGTACAACACTTGTCTTAGTACCAGGGCCAAAAATATTGCTGTGTACAAAGCTAAATTGGAGAAGAATAGAGACATGCAAAAGGAAGCACTTGAAAAGAACATCAAGGCAGTAAGTATACATTTGTTCGCTATAATAATAAAGACTAATCAATCTCTCTCCATTCCCAGGCCAAGGAATACCACTTGAAGGCTTACGATGCTCTTCTTTCCAAATTCCACCCTGGTACTTTCGAGAGCACGGTTGTTGCCATGAAAAACGCATACGTCAGTAAAGTTGCCGCCTACTGCCAAAAAGTGTTGTCCGATTTCGACGCTTACCAGGCAACCACCATCTCCGCCTTAGTCCAACACTACTCTTGCCACTACAAATGCAGCGCCAGCTACTGCGTACCAACATATAGGTGCGGGGTTTACTTCAAGTGGACGTTCCAACTCCCAACACAACAGTGCTACTCCCTCTACTATACTTGTTACAGGTATGGTGGCTTTTAAGTTAGAGTGATTTTAGTTACAGTGGAACATCACTTGTAGACGAATATCAGTCTACTGCATTTTGGCCATTTTATCAGGGAAATAAGCCCGCCTTTAAGTACATATTGGTGACCTATCCCAAAATATTTATTGATCTCATGAGTGTGTGTTATGTTTTATCTTTTCACACATTTCTTGATCCCAATATTGAAAATTAAATCTCAATTTATTCGTTACAGGAAGTACGGTTACTACTACACACAGTAGTTCTAACCGAACAAAACAACTTGTGACATCGTGGTGATGTTTGGAATATTGTTATCTACCTGGTATGGTTAAATAAACGATATCCTTGTTGCAAAGTTGCTGCATTTTTACGCTGTATGTGTAAGTGATGGATAAGCCAGTGTAGTTAGCCAACATACATAAGTGGTTTGTTTGGGGAGAAGCGTATTAAGACCGGAAAATAGTGTAATTTCTGAATGGAAAATGGTTAAAAATGCACCATGATTCGGAAATAATGGGTCAACACAAATAAAGGGGAGGTAGCCTATACAATTTTTAGAGCGACAAAACTCTTTCAATAAGATGCGACCAAAATCATATATTTGGGTTTTCTGGTATGGTTATTACAAATAAAATAGCGAACACCTTAAAAAAACTGGAAAATCTTTATTACCAGAGTGCGAGAAACAGATACCGCATGTAGCCTATTACCATAATAACAATAAACTTCTTTTTTTATGAATTATCCAATAACAAAAGACTCTAAATCCAAACAAATCGCTCCGATTGCGCTGCGTTAATTAAATACGCGTGGAAGCCTTGATCCAGTCAGATATAGCTTGTAACTCTGCTTATTCTTATTGTCGGGACGATTATTATACAGGCAAGAAGAACAAAGTTAGGTAAGGAAAGATAGATTGGTTCATTCAGTTTCGACCGGTTGCGACTGGTTTACATCTTGTGTTTGGTCGGAATCTGGTTGAGTTTGATCTACATCTGTATGCGGCTGGTCCCCATCCGTTTTTGGCCCGTCCGCATCTGTTTGCGTTTGGTCCAAATTTTGTTGCCCTGGGTCGTTTACCACCGTTCGCTCCCCACCATCTGCTTGTTCGACTGCAACCTCCTGCGGAAAAACTATAATGTTACCAATACAGTAATTTAAACAGTGCAATAAAAGAACTTCGATTAAATTATTTAGCAATGGTTCAATAAACATAAATTAATAACGCAGAAATACGTTCATAGATGCTTTAACAAACCGTTTGACTTCTCACATCTCGGGTACAATTCAAGATCCAACTATCACGATTTCGACAAGATACGACGTTAGCCCTACCACAGTCCATCGACTGGGTTCAAGTGACTTTCGTTAAAATCGTTGTCCATCAGAACTATCAATTGGTTTCGATTTCACACCTTTTACTAAAGGCCCGAGACGTTACCGTCGACTTATAGTATAATCTACCACACAATTGAAAGGTTTATTCCAAACATGATCAAAAATACGGAAATTATTCATATGCAGAAAATGAGACGGACATGCTCCTTTAGATCGATTATCTAAACAAGATAACTTTATAAGAGGTATTTGCGGTGGTGGATAAGTATACCATACTACCTTGTGCTATCATCTAGTAAAGGCCCTGTTATAGTGTGCTGTGTTTTGTCGACACTTCGTTTGTTGTAAAAGCTGACCACAGTTTGTCAAGAGCTGTCCTTATAGGTCAGGATTTCATGTTTATCTGTTAATGGGAAAACGCAAGGGAAAAAATCCATTAATTCACTGGGATCAGAAGTTGCGCTGAGTGCATTGCCAAAGTCATAACCGACTAGCCAGAATTGAGACACAAACCCAACAAGCTAGCCTTGCACTGCAATAGCTCTGGTAAACCGACGTTTGACGCAAGGTAATGTAACGTGTAATAACGCGTCGTGGCCGAATGGTTTACGCGACCGATCCATATACCGATTGCTATATGTAAAAATGGTCTTATTGAACGGCCCATCTAGACTCGAAACTTAGACTGGTAAAATGAATTATCGTATTCTAATTAACCCATTTCTTTCGGGCGAGAAACCGTACTGAGAATGGGATTTCTAATCAACCATTTTTTTTCTTTAACGTAACTAATAATTTATTCCAATACTTTGTACAAACATAATTAGAATATAGGTTGTATACACAGTGGATACAAAGTATTTTTAAGTTATTGATACAAAAAATAGTTTTAAGGAGCATATATTGAAATAAACAGCATTTGGACATATTTACAAAACGGAACTTCCGTTTAACATGGTAACCTTTGGTGGAGTGCAATTACACGGAAAACGTGAATAAACAACAATACGGTTGTAAAAGAATGATAAAAAAGAGAAAATAAGCGATGTGACAGTGCAGAAAGTCATATTTCTAAAGATGAAAATTAGTTGACTGGCACTTGTGTGAAGGACTCACTTTTTTTCCTTCTCGTCCTGAAGCAACATTTCTTCCACCATCCTTTCATTGTATTCAAACGACTGTGTCGTCATAGTAGGCTGGTGCGAGTTGTCGGAAGGCGCTAAGGTTGAGATTGGTGGTGGAGTGGGTGACGTCATTGACCGTTGCACAGCAGTGGTGCATTGTGATATACCTCCCTCATTCTCATGACAGATTTGCATATCCGTGGAATCAAGTAATACTTGAGGGGCAGAGAGACCAACAATATCAGATAAGCTTTCCAAATGTTTTCCACTTTTGTCATGATCATCCTGATATACTTCTGGCATATTTGGTGTGATATTTGGTGTGATTCCACTGCTTTCCCCGTTATTAGATGTATCTAGTTGGGTATCTAGAGATTCAACAAGGTGATAAGCATTGAACTCCTGAACACTTCCCGAGGTTTCTGCCACATTATGTTCAGATAGAAGATGGTAAGCATTAAACTCTGGGACGTTTTCGTGTTTCCCAGAATTTTTACTTTCCATCGGTGTATACAATTTATCCAAGTTCGCACTTGCTTGTGGCGAATCTGAGTTGGCATCCTTGCTGCTTTCATTTGCAAGTATGAGCAAGTATGCATCGAATTCTGGTGGATCTCCACCATCACCACAATGCTGTGAAGATGGTTTACTCAGCCATTTGTCTGTTTTCATTAAAGTTGTTTTTAGATCTGGTTCTGGAGAATCACTTATCAATCCTATTGATTCTGGGGTTCCACTGACCACTCCTTGTGGTTTCGGAGAGTCATTTACCACATCTTGGGCTTCTGGGGTGTCACTTACCACTCCTTGTGGTTTAGCGGTGTCATTTACCACATCTTGGGCTTCTAGGGTGTCACTGACCACTCTTTGTGGTTCCGGGGTGTCGCTTGCCATACATTGGAGTACTAAAGTGTCACTGACCACTTCTTGTGGTTTCGGGATGTCATTTACCACATCTTGGAGTTCTGGGGTGTCACTGCCAACTTCTTGCGGTTCCGGGGTGTCACTTGCCATATCTTGAAGTTCTGGGGTGTCACTTACCACTTCTTGTGGTTTAGCGGTGTCATTTACCACATCTTGGAGTTCTGGGGTGTCACTGCCAACTTCTTGCGGTTCCGGGGTGTCACTTGCCATATCTTGGAGTTCTGGGGTGTCACTTACCACTTTTTGTGGTTTAGCGGTGTCATTTACCACATCTTGGAGTTCTGGGGTGTCACTGCCAACTTCTTGTGGTTCCGGGGTGTCACTTGCCATATCTTGGGGTTCTGGGGTGTCACTTACCACTAATTGTGGTTCCTGGGTGTCACTGACCACTTCTTGTGGTTCCGGGGTGTCATTTACCACATCTTGGGGTTCTGGGGTGTCACTTACCACTCCTTGTGGTTTAGCGGTGTCATTTACCACATCTTGGGCTTCTGGGGTGTCACTTACCACTAATTGTGGTTCCTGGGTGTCACTTACTACATCTTGGAATTCTGGGGTGTCACTTCCCACTAATTGTGGTTTAGCGGTGTCATTTACCACATCTTGGGGTTTTAGGGTTGCAGTAAGCACTCCATTTGTTTCTGGAGTGTCACTAACAAATCGTTGTGAAACTGGGGTGTCACTGACCATTTCTTTTGATTCTAGGGTTTCACCGCCTACTCTTTTTAGTTCTGTGGTGGAACTGACCATTTCTTGAATGCTATTCGGTTTATCAGTTGCAAAAAGCGAATCCTCAATGTTATCACTGGTGTCTTCAGCACTTCTAGTATCCACGATATCGGTTTCTATTGATCCCATCATTAAACTCACCCCGTAGTAATCCTCTCCTTCATGAGCCAGCTCATCGTACCCAAGCGGAGGAATCTCACGTTGCCTTACTGTTGTTGAAAACGTTACGGTTCGATGAACTTGTACGGGATCATTTTCACCAATTGAAGACTTCTGTTTGTCATCAGGTTCCATTTCCACTGGTAATGTTAAATTTGCGTCATCATTTTCTTGTGATGAATCATCATTTGGCAATTTATCTAAATTGATTGCTTCCGTTGCAGAAGATGTTGTAGGAAGGGTGGGGTAAATCTTAGGAACATCTGGCACATCATCATCTATTTTCGGAACATCTGGCACATCATCATCTGTTTTCGGAACATTTGGCACATCATCATTTATCTTTGGAAGATCTGCTACAGTTTTGTCATCCAATGCCTCATCTGGTATCACCTCATCACATGGGGTGTTGGCAGTCACTGTGACCATTGGAATATTGTTCACTGCCAAATCAATCCCTGGTTCACTTTGTGATTCTAACATTACGAGCCTCTGTGAAACGCAGCGAATTAGAATTGTCGTATTACATGTCGTATTACATGCAAGGGAGACAGCTCATGCTGAACATCATGCGCAGCACCAAGTCAAAGCTAAATTAGAAAAGTAAATTACTCACCAAATTTGCACTGTTGAATCCATTCTTTGGCTAATCATGCAACTGCGCTCATTCTATATAACTGTGCAATCGGAAGTGATGAAATTATAGAAGGAAGAGGAAGCTAGGACAGTACGTAGATAGAGCATGCACCTAAAAACATGCTTCATGCACCTTTATACAGAACTCAATAGTGATAACAGATAAAAAAATTAATTTGTTTGTATGACATGCATACTGGTATGTGCAACAAAAACATGCTTCTTATTACAGTTTGCAAGCTTCTTATATATCTCAATATCTGAGCAATATATTTATTAAGTTGGCTCAAACTTTCACATGACCCAGTAAGTAAACCCCCTCCCCCTCAGCATGAAACTCACAGTGACAGGAGAAGTCGTCTCTTCATCCTCCACAACGGCTGTGAGACTGGGAGCTCCCGGCTTGTTTGACAAATCCTTTAATGTTGGTTCAGGTGTTGTGTCCTCGATCCGTCGTGCCTGTTTATATAAATAGGTTGTTACTAACCCACCATAAGTATGCTACAGCTGGTAAACCAAGTTAACTGTTAATTAATCATGAACTTGTTATATAAGCTTTGCGATTAAATTACCAAATAAACTCCAACATCTGTTACCTTCTGAATATGTTCTGAAAAAAACTGGGGTTTTACGGCCACATCCCTTTTTCCTAAACTGTTCTCATTTATTTTTATGAAAATTTAACTACTGTCTTTTTCTGTTGCTCTTTGCCTTCTTTCTTTAATATACAGCATCTGCTTTTTTGTTAATCATTTTTTACAGAACCAAAGACAAAAAAACAAATTCATCTATCAATCACAACGTCATGCCATATTTATTTTATTATCTTTACTGTAACGAAGGAGCAAAAACTAAAAATTAAAAATAAACCTATTTTACTTTCATTTTTACCTTTCACCTTTGCTCTCTTTATTGATTCCTCCTTACACCACCTCCATATCCTCACTGTTCAGCTGACTCATTATAAGAATATATTAAACATAACGTACCTGTATTGTCTTCACATTTCTTAATCTCAATGAATGGTCTCACTTTGTCTGACAATCTATATCACTTTTATTGGCAAATCTACGTCACTGTTTATTTTAAACTCAACAAATGTGGAAGTAAAGTTCGTGGTCACACCTTGATGGCCTCCTCCTCCCGTTGTTTGATCAGTTTCGCTTCTGTGCTGAGTTGTCCACGAACAGTTTCCTCATCATCAGCTTGTTGCAATTCTTCGGACATTGTCCTCTGGTCTTGCATCAACTACAGTAACAAAAATGTTATGAAACAATTTTCAAGTAAAAGATAAATTTAGGTAAACATCCAGTAGAGTACTGTTTTTGGGAAAACATAAAAAGGAGAGAAACTGCACTCTAAAAAAATGTTTAGCCGCTGGGGTAAGTGTTATGATAAGTAGTCAGCTAAGTTAGTTTTTACCCTTGTGATATGGTGTGCCTTTTTATTCCTTTTAACATTCTCCCCATAAATAATTTATGAAAATAAATTCTCAGAAAACAGATATTTTTGCCATAATTTAAATCGGAATGTTAAAAATGGCATGTAAACTAACAAAAAGAACCTTTTTATTAAATGCTTCATTTTCTTTAAACTTCAATAGAAACTGTGCAATGTATTCGATTGGGTCAAGCGGTCTCTTTTCTGCAACTTCAGCCAATGCATCACTCAAGCACAAACCCAAATGTGTCTTCAGGTATTCGGAATCCATCACGAAACAAAATATTATGAAGGTATTAAAAAATTCTGCGATCACCTGATTTAATTAAAACATGTCCATAAATAATAAAACATTATAGAAATGTTCATCACTTTAATTTATGCGAAAAACAGCCATGAGAACACAGTACTAAATATTCATTAGAATACCACATCAAAATATTTCTAGAATTTTAAACAGAACTACAATTAATCAATCAATCATATTTATTGTTTAAAAAGTATCAAATAATATGGAAATAATAACTAAAGTTACCAAGGAGACCTTGAGAAACCAAGCAGTTTTCGAATTGCAAATAAAAAAATAAATCAGAAATAATAAGAATAGCAGGGTCAAAACTTATTGTGCAGCTAAAAAGAATCGTGCTAAATAGTTTAAAAGATGTATTAATTGCAGTCCATGCTACTGGACCACAGTATTCAAATGATTTTTGGTAAAAATATACAATTAAATGAATTATGCAGAGTTTTGTCATTTACATCTGTCATGTAACTTGTACATCAGTTTCACCACTTCCGATTTATACATATATCATACAGTTTTAATATTATAATATCTAAACAATGGGACAACAAGGCATCTTGCTGGGCTGTATGACAGTGCACATATGATTATATTGTGCAATACATTTAATAAATAAAGAGGTACATTCACTATTAAGTAAATTTTTCCCGGTTTACTCTCTTTTCTGGAACAAGTCACAAGAAATGGATGGGTTTATTTTAGTTTGAGAGAGTATATTGATCCAACGAATTAGTCTTGTGGATTGTGTGTCGCTCTTCAACCGCAGGGTTGCAGGTTCGAAAGTGGTCAGCTGATTAATGGGTTCTACTGAATCAAAAGAATGTCTCAATCATAGACAACACACTGCAATAACTTAAGTAACCTGACCATGGACGCGACTTGATATGACGATTGCTGTGTGTTAACCCACCTGGTTTTCCCACTTACATGGATAAACTTGAATATCATGAAATATATAAAGAGTAAAAGAATACTGTTGGAAGTGGTATCTCGGAGAAGCAAAAATCTTGATTATAAATTAAGGTACCGGTTCGATAAAAAAGTACCGGTTCGAAGGTAAAGGGTTGTGGGACACCACACAAAACGAGTGCCTCTAAATACTACAGGACCGATTGGGTCGCTTGAAGCGCTTGGATCCCTTAGATTGCTATAAAAAGTAATTCTAACCCTGTCCCAAACACTAATCTCACCACCAGAACTAACTTGATCTCCAACCTTAACATTAATATCATGGCTTTTGTAATTACGAATTATAGTAAGCGAACCAAGCGCTTCAAGGGATTCAAGCGCTCCATGCGATCCAAGCGGTCCAAGCGATCCTGTAGTATTTAGAGGTACCGCACAAAACAGGTTTAATTTAAGTGAAAATCACATGAACATGAAAATCACATGAACAAAAGTATATTGTAATCTATTAGTCAAGACAAATACTTTTTAAATAGGTCTAGACATACCTACATCTCCATTATTGCAAAATATTAGACTAACATTACTAAAGTTTTATCGAATAAGTGGATTAACATAAAAATATATTTTTTGTTTGCTTGTATAAAAAAACATAACCCTATTATGATAAATTTACTGCAATCGTTAATTTTCGATAGACAAATAAAATAACTGACTATAACATATAAGTTAATTTAACTAAAACACGTTAAATTGTTCTTTAACAAACTGAATAAAATGTTAAAATTGGTCTAACAGAGCTGTTTGATTCGTTTACTTTCTCAGCATTCTAAAGTACCGTGTCCATAGCAACTGTCACAGACATAGAAATATATTTATTTAAATCATAGAAAGCATATATATTTTTCAACGTGACGTCATGGACGATAAGCGTGAGGGAATTCTGACATCCATTTAATTTTAAAGAATTTGTGAGTCTGTACTGTACTTGATAACAAACGACTCCTTTATTATGTCACAATTAAGTGCAAGTGAAGTGATGTCATGTTTGACAGAGCCTAGCGATTCAACCAAAGACTTTGTTATGCAACAAACGATGCTTCGAGTCAAGGATCCAAAGAAATCATTAAAATTTTACTCTGAAGTTTTAGGAATGCGTTTGTTGACTCAGTTGCATTTCGAAACTATGAAGTTTTCCCTGTACTTCATGGGGTATGCTAATCCAAAAGACATCCCTGAGGACCCAGGTGCCCGAAAAAGCTGGATGTTTCGACAACCAGGCACTGTCGAGCTGACTCACAATTGGGGATCTGAAAATGATGACTCGGCCGTTTATCACAATGGTAATTCTGCCCCTCGTGGCTTCGGGCACATTGGAATCAGTGTCCCAGACGTGTATACTGCTAGCAAACGATTCAGCGACTTAGGAGTGGAATTTGTAAAGAAACCGGATGATGGGGCCATGAAAGGGCTAGCATTTATAAAAGACCCTGATGGATATTGGATTGAAATTCTAAACCCGGATAAAATTGGCTAAGCGTATGCAATTCTTGGTTAACTTTAGATCTTTAATTTATTGCCGTTAATTTATTGTTATCTTCCCAATCACTCTGTAATCTTGCTTTTATTTTATAAAATTTACTTTGCTACTCTGGTTAATAAAAATTGCATTTTGCATGATGATTCGTTTAGTAATACTGGTAGCTAATATGTGTCATGCTTTGGTAATTTTAATCATTTAAAGCTATGACAGGTTTCCCAAATGTACTCGTAGTCGTAGTTATATATGGTTGTATAGAATGGCAGAATGTGCTGAAGCAAAAACCGCATTAAACAATCAAAACAATCCATTGAAGACACCAGTTTCAACTCTACAGGAATATTGCCAGAAACTTGGAAAAACACCTCAATATGACTTGACAGCGTTAGAAGGGCGAGCCCACCAGCCCCAATTTGTATATCGATGCATGGTGGGTGAAATGTTGGCTACCGGGCAGGGCAGCAGCAAGAAAGTAGCTAAACATGCAGCAGCCGAAGCTGTGCTTAGAGCACTCACAAATGGACTTTTTGTTGATGAGGTTTCAGATGCCAGCAACCTGGCAGTGGACTATGCACATGAAGTGGATGATACAAACCCAGTTGGCTCACTGCAGGAGTTAGTTGTTGCTCGAGGGTGGAGATTACCAGAGTATTCTCTCGCCCATGAGACTGGCCCTGCGCATAAAAAGGAGTTCATCATTTGCTGCACGGTTGAATCTTTCAAGGAGTACGGCTGTGGATCGGCGAATAAACACGCAAAGAGGCTAGCTGCTTCAAATATGTTTACAAAAATAGTAAACCTGCCACCAGAAGCAAAAGAATCAATTACATCTCAAAGTCGTGAAGCCAAAAATAAAATTGGTTTTAATGAAATTTGCAACTCAATTGCAGAAAGACAAAACTTTTTTATGATGCGTAATGAACATGCACATCACAACCCATGTGAGGTGCTTGAACAACTTGCCAACAAACATAGTTTTGAGGCCAATTATAAACTCATTTCTCATACAACCAGTAATAATAACATACAGTGTTTGGTTCATTTAAGCACCCAACCGGTATGCATAATACATGGAGAGGGGGAGACAGAGCGTGAAGCCTATACCAACGCCGCCAATCAAGTTTTACAATACTTGAGTATGTTTGGTGAAGAAGCTGACTACATTCCCTCCAAGCTGGATAAGCACACGATATGGAACTGGCCGACAATTCTTTGCGTGTGACATTACACAAGATGTTGTGCCATTGTTTCATATTTGCCACCTTTTGGCATGATACTAATATCTCATAATGCTGTTTTGTTATGAAATCAGATCTTTTTTTGTGGCTCTGCCTGGTCTGGAATTAAACGAAAACAAGTTTTTTAATACTGTAAAAAAATCTATACAAAACCAGCCGCAAGCTGGTCAGGCAGCATTTTAATCATATACCGTTACATCACACCGCAATAGCTATGGTAACCCAGCTGTGGGTATAAGGTAATATAACCCCAATTGCGTTTTCGTAATCAAATACAAAAAAATTATCATTCTAACAATGATCAAATATGTGCTTTTGCATTCCAGACATTTAATTTTAAGGATGATTGATTGATAGGTTTTACCAGCATCAGTCATCAATGGGTGGAGCCTTATCTTGTGTTTGTGGGCGCAGTCTGCTAAACATCAATGGGACAAAATATATTTTCCAAGAAAACCTTGGAGAAGGGTGTGTTATTATAACTTGCTTTTAAAGAATTGTTTTTATGCTTTTTTTTCTGCAGCGGATTCAGTTACGTTGATTTGCTTGAAGATTCAAAATCAGGACAATTTGTGGCCTTGAAAAGAATAGTCTGTCACGATAAGAAAGCAGAGTTGGATGCACTACAGGTGCTTCATGGGTAGTTTATTGTCAGTTTAGCCTTACCGACATCAATAATCCACATAAGATAACTCTCTGGGCCAAATTTTATGTCAACTGGTTTAAGAATCAATCGAAAGTTATATTTCAATAATGGTGTTTCAAACATAATAGTAGATGAAGCACCAAAATAGACTTTAGCAATGGTGTTATGGTGCAGTCATAGTGGTTGTTGATTTGTGTATAAAATTGCTGGAGAACTGTGACACCCTCACCCCATACTACACAGGAGGCTGAGTATTGCAGACGGTTCCAGCACGATAACATTCTTCCACTCATTGATCATTGTGTCAGGGAGAAACAAAAGTTGTCAGAGGTCTGGCTTGTCTTTCCGTTTTATAAGGTGGGCTAGGATTGTTTTCTACTGAAGCTTGGATTTTACTCTTGCGCCCAGTTTTTGTTGATAATCAGACATGATTTTCAATTTGGACACGACCATGAATACCACTGGGTTGAAGCTATGTATCCATGAATACCACTGGGTTGAAGCTATATATCCATGAATACCACTGGATTGAAGCTATGTATCCATGAATACCACTGTGTTGAAGCTATATAAAAGTAGCTGGAAAACAAGCAGTGATGTTGGTTTAATATTTTTTTCCTAACCCAGCATGGAACATTGTATGATGAATACCAAAGATTGAGCTCGACCAACCAGACCATGTCGTGTGAACGACTACTTAATATTTTCCATGGGGTATGCAAAGCCATCCAGGTCCTTCATGACCATGAACCAGCCATTGCGCATAGGTGAAGTGTGGTTGGTCGTATCATACTAAAGCCAGTTTTCTGCAATGTAAACCCTTATAATGAACCACAGGGATATTAAGCCAGCTAATGTGTTGTTATCGAATGATGACACTGCTATTGTTATGGATCTGGGCTCAGCAGCAGTAGCTCGAGTGGAAGTTAAAAGTTTCAAAGAAGCACAAGCTATACAGGTGTTTTGTCGTGGACATATTGTAATGACCTGTTAAATTTATATTTGAGTTAATTAAATTGTGTTAAACGCTTCCGCAGTTTCATTAAGTCCCACCTGTGGTTTTTAAAACTTATAAGATATCTGGCTGATTTGCTTGGTGGGTTAGTGCATTGCCTTCACTAAAAAAATAGTTAGTTCAAAACGGGCCGACTGTGTCATTAGAGGGCAATGCAGTTAGCGAAAATCATCTGGACCTAGTGGTATTAATGGGTTGTACTAAAACTGAAAAATTGTAATCACATTTTTCTACGGCAGGTTAGTATGGCGGTTAAGTGCGTCGCCTTTCAATCGAAAGGTTGCAGGTGCGAAACTGGTCGCTAGCTACACAGTTGTGTCCTTGCGCAAGGCACTTTATGGACATTGCCTGAACCCAGCAGATAAATGGATTCTACCAAATTAAAAGAACGTGCGTGTCTACACAACACACAGCAATAGCTCCAGTAACCCAACGGTGAGAACAAGGTAATCTAGCGATTGCCTTGGACATGATAATGTCATTTGTGTTTTCTTATACACATGAATGAATATACTGTCATATATTTACTAAATACTTTAAATCATGGTAAAATACGTTATTCTGTAGTATTGTTGTAATTTAAAAATTATGACTTATCGTTTACCATAATATGCCACTGGAAAGTTAAACTTAATTTTATTAAAGGATTTCGGCAGCCAGAACGCTTGCACCCATGCCATACCCGAGCTCCTGAGCTGTTCCATGTTCCAATAAATTCTATTATTGATGAAAAAGTTGATATTTGGGTGAGTTATAGCAATGTCGAAGCTATTATCGAGGCTAAATAAGCTAACCCCTACTTTCTTAGTCCCTGGGATGTGTTCTCTTCAGTCTGATGTATTTGGAAGGCCCATTTGATAAGGTCTGGTTGAAAAAGGATTCAGTTGCCCTCGCTGTGCAAAACAAACAACTTCCTTTCCCTGCCCATGATAAGTATGCAAGCAGAATAAATTGCACTTAAACATAGTAAAGTGTGGTTGAACCTATAAACTTTGCTATCTAACCTACATATGTGATACAGTTTACCCCTACAGATACCCACCTGCACTGAGGGAGCTTGTATGTGGTCTGGTGGGGTTGGAGCCATCTGAGAGACCCAATATCCGCTGGACTATCAACGAAGTAGAAAGTTTATTACCAAATCATTTAGTACATGTGTGAGTAGTGTGACCCTATAATTTTTGTCGAACCGTGGAACCTTACTCCATCTGGGTGTCGAAAGTTGAATCTTTTTTATCAAAATGGTTTATTATGTAGGCACTTGATGTTAATATGATGTACAGAGTTAATAGTGCAATAAAGGGATATACAACATGCCGTGCAGAGTTCTTTAAACAAAGATTTAAAATAAAAAATATGTTGACACAAACTACGATCATTTGGCCAAATACATTCTGTTGTTCCGTCTGATGCTGGATGGGTACAATGAATAAATCTTGATGGCACAATGGAGAAATATGTACAAGTGGAAGATTGACAGGTGGTGTTACGACATACTGGAGCAGGGTATATGTGGTGCTCCCATTTGCTGAAGGACTTTGTCCAACCACTGCAATGGACCGTTCAAATGCATCTCAATCCAACATGGGGTGGATGTGACATGTTGACGTCTATATTCTGCACCCCAACCCTTAACAAAGCTCATTCGTATCGTACACATCCGGGTGAGTTGGTACACTGCTTCAAACCCTTGGTTTACAGATTGTGACAGCAACGCTGCAAATTCCTGCCGGGAAATTATATAATTTTATCACAAATCAAGTTCACACAGCCACATTTTGGTCAATTCATAGAAATCTTATAAACATTTATTATATTATTTCAGTCAAATTGCTTGGCCGGTTAGGGTATTCGAAATGTAACTGGTTGCTAGCTAGTCTGGTGCGTCCTTAAAAAGATTAATCAGTTAAACTAAGTGGACCTGGTTGTTGAAGATCTTAAGATGACATCCAGGTGGAATCTTGACAACAGTGGCTGGATGCCAGCCATATCGGCGGTTGCAGTTGGGGCTTTGCACGAATATCGCGCTGTCACTCAAGCATTCTGCAAACACTTCCCCAGCAATGTAGTACAGCCTGACACCTAGTGGAACAAGTTGAAAACGAATAAGTTAAGATTTTGTCAACTCTTTAAGGGTTCAGTAAAAAAAGTTTTTGTTGACAACTTAATAAGCAACATTGATAAACAACAATCACAATAACCTATTATTTTTTTACCGGGCCAAGTAGCGAACTCGTAATAAAAACATTACTAATATTGTTATACAAAGAATTTAATATATATATATAATTAGTGCTAACCATTTAATCACATAGCCATTTACAATATTCTAATAAATATTTGCGTCTACCTTTCCCTACATGCCTCCTTGTGATCTCGACGTGCTGTGTTCGGTTAATGTTGGAAAGAAGACCGAGACAGAACCGCTCAGCGTTGGAAGGATCAGTGAATCCATCCACTGTTAGCGAAGATTGTGTGGCATGAAATGGCTCCCCTAGTGGAAGGAGGGCAAACAGGGTTAAATAGTATCACACAAAAGGGATGGGTTGTTCATGATTTGTTTCATGAACATAAGAACATTCACATGGAAATTGTCGTGTGACTTCATGTCCACCATCTAATTAACAAAGCTGTTGCCTTTAAGGCACAAGTTGTTACGGTTTTAGTTTAACCTAATAAACCACTAGGGCAATTTCTGCCTTTTCAAATAACACAACCTACTAAGAAAGCGGTTAGTTTCAATACAAGAATCTTTTCGTTGAAGCAGTGGGCTCTGAGCCTCTGATCTACATGACCAAATACAAGAACATAGTATTAAGAATTAGAAAACATTAAGTACTTGGAACTTAGTTGGTATTGTTGCTTCTAAGGAATGATGGAAACCTACCAATGTGCTGTTTCAGTTCATAGTAAGATATGGAACACCAGAAAGGAGGTTCGTGGTAAGCCACTGATTGCATGTCCTCATTGCTTGAACTTGCTGAACCTGACTCATTTGTTGTTGCATCTGTGAAAGGGGGAGGAGAGGTTACCTAGAATGGCCAACCAGCTGCCACTGGGTTAAAACTAGGGCTGCGAAAAATTAACGGTTAACCGTTTTTATGGTTAACCGGCACGTCAAATTTTAACCGTTTAACCGTTTTTTAAAGTTACTTTACCGCCCACATTTAATTGGGTAATTGCGTTTTAATAATCTTCAAATATACATAACTCCATTCACACTTGTTTCATTATTACGTAATATAAGAAACCATTCACACGTCGATTGTTTGATTGTCAACGTAATATAAGCAACCATTCAGACGCTGATTGTTTGATTTTTAACTCAATATTACGCATTACAATCAAAGTTATACTATGTGTCTTAAGGTGACGTTTAAAAACTATAAAGTAACACATAAATAAGACCCGATAATGCCGGTAATCACGCGCGTTATTTCTATGGCTGCCTGAACGTTTTTTGCCAAAAACGGTGCCGATTTAATGGTAGTTTAATAACGGTTAACCGATTTTTTTTACATCAGTTAACCGTTTTTTAAATTAACCGTTAATTCGCAGCCCTAGTTAAAACACATTTTCAGTTTATAGTTTTATACTTGTCGAAACTATACCCATCTTCCAACTTAATACAGAAGATTTTCAAGTTTACCCAAACAAACTAACCTGAGAAGGTCCCAGGTGGACCAGGACTTGACAAATTGGAGCCAGATTCACTGAACTCGCTGTCCTCACTCATATAGCCGGGTGGTGGACTCTCAGGGATGGTGAAGTTCCCTGATGGCTGCATGCCTGGTGTGCATAACAATAAAAGTTATTGTCTTAAAAATATAGGGATTTCATACGTACTTGGTTCATATGTTGCGTTCTCTGGTACGATGGACCAATCATCTAGGGGTGGGTATTCTGCAGGGATAGGTTCCGATTGCCGAGGCACCAGTATTGGGGGTAGGGCTGGGGTTTCCACCCGTGTATAGTGGTAGGGGTTCACACATACCTGTGCATATCCGACAGATTAGTCCAGTGGTTTTGTGAGTAGCCTTTTAACGGAAATTTTGCAGGTGCGAAACTGGTCGCTAGCTTGTCTGTTGTATTCTTGGGCAAGGCATTTAACAGACATTACCTGAACCCAGCAGATTAATGGGTTCTACTAAATTGAAGGAACATGTGAATCATACACAACACACTGCAATAGCTCCGGTAACCCGACCGATGATTACCTGTGTGTAACACCCTTGGTTTTCCTACTCACAGGGATTAACATTAATATCCTATCCCATATTTAAAAATAAATGTCCAAGAAGTACAATTTAAGTTTAATATCCATCACCTACAATATAGCTATAGATTACTTCACCTGAGCAAGTCACTTTATATTCTTCTGATCCAATGGTAGCATATATCTAACAGGCTGTCTTAATCTAATGCCATGTCTGGTCATCTACACACTAGTAGTAAATACACAACTCAACTGTGTGCATGAGGTGTGTTTATCCACATACTGTACTTAGCTTTCAAACCAAGGGAATTGTGCCTGCTCGTGACACAAGAATATCACAAAGTATTCACCTCATCGCGCTTGAGTTGGAATGCGAACTCGCATTTCTCTACAGGTCGCAACTCATGATGGTTGCGAAGATCGGGCCACCTCCACAATCGACAATACAATACATGGGGGAGAGATTTCTTGTGGGACACCTGGACATCATGTTAATACGACTGTTAGTAATCAAGATAACACACAACTACAAAAGGGGAAGGAAGAGCAATTTATGCAATTCTAGCTCCACTAAAATTCCTTGTACTGCTATGCATGTCACTAGGTACTCCCATACTACCCTCATGCATTTAATAAACAGTGAAACTACCGAACCTGCAACCTGCCATCCAACGAGCGGGGTATCTTTACACACTTAGTATCGATAGACTGCTTCGTCACTGCTTTTTTCAAGTCATCCAAGCCTCCACTCTTCTTTAACTTCTTCACTAAACTTTTGATTGCTTTCTCCGCAAACTTTTCATCCTGCAAAGCATCAGTTTGCAAGTTAAGGTTTGGTTCAGTTATGTTTATGGTGACCTCAACTTAATCCTTAGCCCAGTTGGCAGAACTAAATTTCGTACAGGTTTAAATGTGTTACTGTATGCAAGTAAAAAAGAAATATAACTGACTGTTATTTAAAACATATTAGTTGTACATTTATAGAACGTGTTATTCAAAAAAACTTATACATACATCTGCATATATCTGAACTTTTAATGCTTGCTATAAAACCATGAAATAATTTTTTCAAGAACTATAATAAAACTGACATTGAAGTATATTTTATACCCTTAAAAAACAGACCATGACAGATGCAAGGTGGAAGAATTATGTAATTTCCATAACCACAGCATTTTAGTATAATTCCACCTTTTGCAATAGCCTGTACTTTTATGTTTATAACATGCTATGCTATCAGCTTGTTACCACAAGATTCATACCATGGTCCAACCTTAACAATACATGATGAACTTTGTAACTGGATGAATTAAAATAAATATGATTAAAACAATGTGAAATTGACCTCAAAGGGGCATTTAAGACTAAGGAAAGGGATGTCTAGTTTTAGGTTAAAACAATATCTTATAGGACCAGTATGTCATGTAGGCTAGTTAAGGAACAAAGTAAATTTGTTTTCTTATGCAGTGTAGAAGATGATTAACCATCTACCTATGTTTTGCTATGGATTACATTTACACTGGATGTACAATAAACTAGATATTTCTATTTATACCCCAGTGTAGAAATTATTGCAGCTACACACTCAAGATTTATTTTTTCTACTATTATTTCACAGTTTGTTGAGTTTTAGATTAGGAGAATATAATTATATATAACTTTTAATACAATACAGCCAAAAAAACATAACCCTTTCACCATCTTACATTTTGTGTTTATTCTTGGACGTTTGCACACATTGCGTGCACAAAGGAAATCTTAGCAACATACTTTTTATTCTGGCATATACAATACTAATATTGCTAATGCTGTAAAATTTAATTTAGGAATAAAATTACATTATGCCCAATTCATGTTAACTGGCATGGTCTACAATATTTATTTGTGCTTTAGTTCTGTTTACAAACCTGTATCAAAAATAGGCCCATTTATAATAACAAGTATGGTATGCAAGATAGAAGGGAAAAAACTAAAAGGAGGGAAAGCTGGGGTATGTTAACGATAAATTGACTTAAAATATGTTGTCAGTTTAAATATGACAGGTTTGTACTACACAAATACAAAAACGTAGATGTACAGTTGCCCTACTTTCCATAACAGTAGTTTTAACTCAGGCAGTCAGGTATCCATGATAAATTAGATCCCAGTAAGTTGTTCAACAATGAATAAATAATAATCAGTCAGGCAGATATTAAATGATGCATTTCACATTCGCCAGGTTAAGTCAAAATAAACGTGAAAAAGATTGAAAAAAGCAATGAATGCATAATAATAAAATAGTATACGAAACGACCGTAGACACACCTGGGCCGACATCTCTCCACGTTTCCAACCTAGGAGCTCCTTAACAACAGGAGGTGTGAACTGCAACATTCTAAAGAATTGAGACAAAACAAAAGCTTTATAGAAAACAACAATTTTTTATAGTAAGTCGCTCCAAAGTAACTCAAACAATTGTTTAAAATAGTAGACCTCGCTTCGGTCATTTTTGATCTCGATATTTAAAAATTACCCAAAAATAGATTTAATATTGCTCAAGAAATCTATTGTGTTTGGGGTAATTTCGTGTATATGTATTAATTAAACCAGTATAGAACCTATTTTATTTATATTTATAAACGAGGATAGTAACAGGCAGGTTTGTGGAAACATCTTCAGCCATATCCCAGTGAAATTATGGGTTTCGCTAAATTGAAGCAACGTATTAATCATCAATCTGACGATTGCCCTTGTGTTTTCCAAGTGACAGAAATAAACTTAAATATACTATTCTAGTCCGACAGATTAGTCTGGTGGATTTAGTGTGTCGCCTTTCAGTCGAAAGGGTGTGTTCTACCAAATTGAAGGAACGTGTGAATTATACACAACACACTGCAATAGCCCCGGTAACCCGACGGTGGGCGCGAGGTGATCTGACGATTGCCCATGTGATAACCCCCTTGGTTTTCCTATTCACGGGAAAAAACATAAATATCCTATCCTATATGTAGTCCATTTGAATAGCCTAGTAGATAAATTTTTCTTTAAGCCGAAAGTTCGTATTGCGAAACTGGTCGCTGTACGTTTGTATCCCACTGAATAAATGGGTTGTATGGGATTAATGGGCGAATAAATCACACACTACGCACTACAACAGATTTGGTAACCCGACGGTTGGTGCAAGGTAATATGACGATTGCAAGTGCGAAAGCCCATTGCATTTTCGCATTCATTGAGAACACGAAAATTTAATAACTAAGCATGGATAGGGTAGGATAGGATAGGATATTCATGTTTATCCCCGTGAATGGGAAAACCTAGGGGGTTATCACACGGGCAATCGTCAGATCACCTCGCGCCCATCGTCGGGTTACCGGAGCTATTGCATGTGTTGTATATGATAGACATGTTCCTAGAACCCATTAATCCGCTGGGTTCAGCCAATGTCCGTAAAGTGCCTTGCCCCAAGACACAACCGACTAGCTACGACCAGTTTCGCACCTGCAACCTTTCGATGAAAGCGAGCACTTAACCGTAGACCATCGGGCCGGTTAGGGTCCCAAGTTTGATTGGTAACTCAATGACAGTTTAAACTTGCAGAAACAAAACTTTAACATCAGTTTAAAACATATATTAATGTTATATAACACGGTCTAAAGGCCCATGAATCTAACAAGAGTATATTTTTTTAATAAATATGGTTAATAAGTTTGGTTTGTCCACTCAAGGACCCATCCGTTTCTTCTTTCAGAAACAATCTGTATACACTGAGTATACAATATACTAATTGCGGTTAGAAATACTGTTTGCATAAACATAAAACATGACATAAATGTGTATTTTACAAATGGTGGTGGTTGACACTCTAGTTCTATTATAGCGTCGGACAAGGCAGTTTCTGACCGCTTCTTTATTCTATCGTTAGTAACAATGCCAACGATCATGAAAAGAGAATTGTTAATAATTGACTAAATGTTCAAGATTTTGTGCATAAATGTCGAGTAAGGGGAATCATTAGACCTTCTGAATCGAAGATCGATGGATGCTCCTGCTGCTATGTGAGGTACATTTATACTTAGGGCGGATCAATTTACACGCTGCACGTCAGCGGAAAGGTTTTGGTTTTATATCAGTTGGAACGAAACTATGCTCACTATGAGGAAACCAGCACCTGAACACCGGCTTACATGTGACGTGTCTTTAAATCCGACCTAAGTGGTAGCAACATCAGCCTTGGTTTTTCGCTTGTTTTTTCTTCTTCGAGTCACAGAGCAAGGATTAAACATAAGTACAAGCGCTGACTTAAGATTGGGGAGATACTTAAGTAATAGAAATGGACAGATGAATGTGTAGATGTACATCGTAAGCGTAGAAAGGAGGCGTGCAATCTTCTGTGATGACATCTCGATACAAATATCAATCAAGAAAACGATGAAAGTCGGCGAACTGCAAACGACAAACGTCACAGTGATCAATATCATGAACGTGAGTCTGGAGTGTGTACGAAATGATGGGCGAGTCCGGTTTATTTGGGACCCATCGCACGGTTTCCGGGTCGATTCTTGCCAAACCGCTCGCTTTAGCGACTTTAATTTGTTCGGAGCTAAAACTGCCGAGCTTTCCTTCTTCGGATCGTCCAGCTTTAGTTGGTTGGCAGATTCGGATTCAATTGACGTGATCGCGTTGTTAAGGTCGGAAAGCGAGTATTCCTCTTTCGGTGTCTCGCTTCTGCAGAAAATGTTGTGTTGGTAAGGGCACATGTATTATACAATTAACATAGGCGTTTTCTTATTGGTTTCATTAGCGTACATTGACAAAATGTTGAGAATTCAAACATTTTAATATTTTTAACCGAGATTTTGGTTAAAAGTTCTTACTCATGGTCAACAGCAACTTACTCATGGTCACTACTGACAGGCATCGATGATGCACGAACAGGTGGCGCCATTACTTGGTGGAAGGATTTGATGCCAACGCGGATGGAATATACAAGAACCATCAACTGAAACAAATCATTGGGAAGGTGTTTTGAATCCATTATAATCATAAAGGGTTTAATTTTGTATACTCATTGGACGTTGCGGATATAATCCTAGGGAAATTTTAGGTTGTGTAACCCATTGGACGCTACACTGGGTTGGAATTATATTTGAGCTGGAAAACATATAGTTTTAAATAAAACCTCCAGAATCCACAATCCAAAGTTGAGTCCAAGGTAGCTGCTGCGTAGAGGCGGGAACACCGTGGAACAGTATGTGTGATTGACGCATGGTGGCGCTAGCGAGCTGCTTCCTCTACAATATACACACTGGGAGGCGCAGTTCCACGTCACGGAAGCTACAATGGCGAGGCACAGAGGTACCAACCAGGAAATTGCAATCAGAAAAACTGCTCTTCGTCGTTTCACCCCCAGTAACCTTAGACATGATGGAGTAAACATATAAAAGGGTGTGTAGCCGGCTTATTAAAGTGACCGTTTTACATTTTACATATCGAATTCTGCACCAAAACGGTTTTAGTGACGAGCCTACCACGAGTATGAAATAAAAGTGAACATCTATTTACCTGACCGGTAAAAAAGATCTGCATGGGGTTGTGTTTATGGGGGTTTTCCGGAAATAAGGTAAATAACCTTTAAAATTTAAATATTGATCGATCTAGTCCACAGACATTGCATGGCTAACAAACGAAATCGACGCTAAAAAAACAAAACATATCCACACATGACTGTGGTACCAAACACAACACATCCAACCAAGACTATAGCACCAAACACCACAAATCCTAAAATGTCTGTGGCACCAAGCACTACATATTTACACACGGCACATCTACCCATCACCCAGACACCCACCATTGTCTCCCTCTTACAGCCTCGATGTCGGAAAGGAATCCTTTAGCGAACTCCGAAGCTTTCCTGTTAACGCTCCTTCCAACGAAGTAAGTGCTATCAAGCACCACAAACAGCAAGGCCCCAATGTTGCCGCACATCACAAACAGCATAGATGCGACGCAAACTTGAAGCACCGTCCATGTCACCTGCATAGAAACCATTTTAATTTTTACATTTCTGCAATTAATTATCTCGTGAATAGTGCCAAGTCTACCATCACATTTTCTACCAAATTTCATTCTTACGTCATACACGAATAAGGCAACCACAAATAGGAGGCCATTGTGACGTAAATTTCCGTTGCATTGTAGTTTTTCGAGTCAATTCGCGCTCTTATTGTTGCTATTTTTATACAATCAGCAATTATGCACCTAGCGACAAACTCATTATTGTACCGAGATGACTCAATTGCAACCACAGCAGGGCTAATCGACAAATATACGACCCCAGGAATTTGGACTACATTCAACTAACAAAATTACTTCTTACTGCCCGCCAAACGAACACAGGCAATCCCCTGTTTTAGGATACAATATTCATGTTTATCCACGTGAGCGGGAAAACCAATGGGGTTAACACTCGAGCAATCGTCAGCGCGCCCACCGTCGGGTTACCGGAGCTATTTTAATGTGTTGTACAGTAGAACCCCGCTTATCTGACCACCTATGGGACCGTGATCAAGCGGTCGCGTTAGCGGGGTGGTCGTGTTAGTGAATTTTGATTTGCAGCAAGTTGTCGTCATATGCAGCTTAAACGTCTGCATTTTTACTAAATTTTCACCAAATGCCAATATATTTATCAGATACTGCAAAATGAATTTAATACTAAAGTTTATCTTGTTGGATTCATTCCTGTCTGCCACATTTTTTGTGTGTGCTCATTTATTCTTATTGTTTTGATCATAAAATAAATTTAACCTTGTTATTTTGGTGACAAAGGCAAATTATTTAGCATATGTGGTCACTTAAGCGGAGTTAGATTTGAATTTTTGGACCAAAATATGGCGGTCCTGGTCTGGAAACCGGGGCGGTCGCGTTATTAAAACGGAATGCAATGCATTACTATAGTAAATTATTTGGGACCGCACTGAAGTGGTCTTGATAATGAGGTGGTCGTGTTATCGAGATGGTCTCCAGGCGCGGTTCCACTGTATATGATAGCCACGCTCCTTCAATTTGGTAGAACCTATTAATCCGTAAGTTCAGGCAATGTCCGTTAAGTGCATTGCCCAAGGACACAACCGACTATAGCTAGCGACCAGTTTCGAATCTGTGACCTTTTGATTGAAAGGCGACGCACCTAATCGCCAGATTAACCGGTCGAACTAAACATGACAAGTGAGGCCGGACTTTTACATGACAAGTGATGACGTATGTTACACTACTTAAACCCGGGTGGTTGGAACCGATTCTTACCGTGTATTTGGCATCTTCTGGTTCCATTTTCGTCACATAGTTGTCTAATATTATCCATGTATGCATTATTACGTAACACAAGTTGCTGAGCAAGGTGTTAATGACGCAAACATACACATAGCTCTGACGTTGCAAACGCTTCCGGTTAATAGATGCAGCCAACACAAGAGTCAGGTTGAGTACAATTGAGATGAATCCGATTGGCAACAAAACAAGAAATTCCCAATGTTTGCTCGGTGAACAGCGGGCAGTACTGGTTTCATTTGTCCACATTGTTTACATACATAAAAATTATTATATTGCTTATTTTGTTATTCACTTAATTCTGTCAATATAACATAAGATAAGACTGTGCTCATTTTCACCTGGTAAATCCACAGAAAACATCTAAGTTTAGGTTCAAACTTATAAAATATCTTCGCAATAAGACTTCATCCGAGATGCTAACTCTACTTAATATAAACATTTCATTATAAGTTATCGCGTGTTTAACAACAGCTCTATTGCGCCACGATCTTATTTATCAGGAAATAAAATGGCCAAAACATGCACGATCAATCCTGTTATTTACGACAATGTTCTAAGCACCGCCAGTCGGAACAAATTGGCCCTTCAATTCAACTTTCTCAGTCGCGCGATGACAAAAAACGGCTTCAAGCATCCGGTTGTGATGTTGCTCATATTACGTCATAATAGTAATATTATTATTCATAATCTACATGAACACATGAAGAGTCGATAGGACATGCAGCTGCGGAATTTTATGATTATCTCTAAATTACAATGATGGGCAAAACCCTTTAGGGTAGCTTCAGTGCTGCGAAATATTGTGATAAAATAAACTTATAACTAGCTAATGGATACAAGTGCTAAAATCGCAAATATTCCAATTTGAAAAAAAACTTGTGTCTTTGCCACACCGTTCATGACCAGCTTGCATACGGAGACTAATTCTTGTGCGACTGAATGAAAGCGTACTCGCTTTCTTGCTGAATTTCCACTGTCGAGTCGTCTGCAAAGGATTGAGTTAAATTAATTTAATGGTTGGAATGTAAATTTAATTTACCAATATTTTTGTGGGGAAACATGGTAAGATAAGTAGACTCTACTATGTCAACTTGTAACGCTGTGTCTGAAACAACAAATCAACGTTAATGATGCGAATTGACACAAAATTAAAATGTTTGGATGTCACCTGTTTTTTGTGTGCCATTCGGCAAAGCTCCCAACTTAGCTATTTTGTTCAGGTTTAGTTTTTTTAACTTAAACCTGGTTGCTGTTTTTTTATTCTCCGCTGTGCCGCTCAATTGGAAGTATTCAGGAACATGTAGGTCCCCGGCATACCTAGGATAAATTTGGTTATTATATTGTTTCTATGCGTCAAGAAACTTGGTCACCTTGAAAATCTGACATTGACGTTATTCTTGGCACCGAGTGAACCTGATATGAAAGATTTAAAATATTTTACCAAACTAGTGTTCGATAAAATTAATGACGTATTAGAAACTAGACCAGACATAGGCAAACTACGGACCGCGGGCTAAATCCGGCCGCCGGGTCTTTTATTCTGGCCAGATGGGTGTTATCGACATGTTGCAAGATTAAACAACAATGTCACAGCTATATTTGTGCGTCGCACTGCTAAATTTTTATCAACAGTGACAAACTTTATGTGAGTGGCGGCTCGATCACTTGGCCAGCAGTCTAAGAATGAACTAATTTTGGCCCTTAATTCAAAAAGTATATAACCACCCCTGAACTAGACTATGTAAACCAAGTGTTTTTAGAAAAGCGACCTTTTAAACCCGCGTTGGGTTTGTCAGTAAAACCATTTTCGTGTTTGTGAACATTCGACCACACAACCGTTAGACATATGTATTACTTAGCTTTTTACACTTCTTTTTATTTGCTGAGTTTATAAACCATCGTGGCGCGCGGGAAATACCGACCTTAAATATAAATTAGTATATCTATTGGTTTCGTCAAAATACATCGTGGACATAGTCGGATTACCCGGTGGTTTTGCAATGTGTTGCTTACAACAGATAAAATAATTTAGTTTTTGTTTAATTTAAATTGAAGAGCTAGTCGTTAGTGTTCTTGGGCAAAGCACTTAGCGGACAAACCCTCGACCCAGTAGAAAAATGGTTGTAACAAAAGTGAAAGAAAACCTTAATTATACACAACACACTGCATAGTTGCGGTAACCCGATGGTGGGAGTGAGTATGTGAACTACCCATTGCCATTGTAGTAACGCCTCTAACGCTTTCTTATTTAACGGGATTAAACAGAAATATCATAAATCCACTGTATTTAATCAACTTTTGTTTCTTGTATTTGGGAAATGGCACAAGTCTTATTTCGAACTAACAAGTTTTCGCCTGACAGTTTGGCGTGCTACCATGGAGCCAATCAGTCAAAAAGTGAAAAAGCAGATATGTTAAAATCGTCAAGTTAAACCTGATGTACCTCGTTTTTCTATCCCAGATGACATGATGGTGTATGGGCATTCTACTGGTTTCCGTGGTCCGTTTCCTAATGTGCTGGCAGCGTTAGGTCGGACTGGGAGATCTGTGTAGTAGAGATGTGAGTAAACGTAGAATAATAGAACGGCCACCTGATTGCGGAATGGTTAATGCGGCTGATTCATGTTTATAATTCGAAAAACACTGTGGGTGTTAAGCCCATCCCCCGAAACTCAGCATGTGAAAAATAAATAGGGAAAAACTGAAACTGGAAAAAAATAATTGAAGAAATTAACGCTTATTTAAGACTGGATGATGCCATCGACAGTGCTAGCTGCCAGATTATTTCATAATTCGCCGAACGATTAAATATATTAATGAAAATAATACATTTTTTTTTCTATAATTCAAATCTAAACCCAACAAACAAAGGTATGTTGTTCGGGATTACTTGGTGGTAAGATAGTAGCAACGGGGGGTGATTTGACAGGTTGGCGGTTTTTGATGAACTTCGTGAGAAAGTTGTTTGATTTGTTTTGCCTCAAACTTTCGTCATTTGAAATTTTGGAAGTTAAGACGTCATCAGAGAAATTATCGCCACGAAAGACATGAAGATCACCAGCATATCTGTATGGTTGTTAGGATAGCATATTCATGGATATTCATGGTTAAGGTATTATGTAAGCTGTACTAGCTGGTGTGTTTCTGTGCACCTGACAGAAAGACCCTTTATCAGGTGCACAGATACACTTAATATATAGTGCTAAGTTGACGCGATACTACGATTTAAAGTGGCTTGATTGTGTGAACAGTAACACACTCCATGCCATCAGTTGGATGGCTGGAGCTACAGACAGAAGGTAGATAATTAAACGGTATCTTCATTTTTAACTGTGGGATTCATGCACCTGGAATATCTCAGCATCGTTCGATTGACTGGGGCGCGCTTCGGACCAACTTTCTCATCTTCAAGTGAATTCCTCCCTGAAACAAACACATGGGTAATTAACCACCTCAAGCGAAGGTTATAGTAATGTCGCAAGTGACATGTAACTGACGTAGTTGGGCTCTGCTTTCTATGACCGCGACTACTTCATTCACCGTACTTTCCACCTCAACATGGCATTCCGGTTGGTCATTAGCCGCCGAATAGCTAAAAATGCTGTGTGTAAATACTGCTCATATGTAAGAATTCTGTTACCTAGATTCACGTTCTGATTCCGACTTGCTTTGTGATTCTTGGCACACTGGATGAAAAATTGATTTAAAAAATGACGTAGGCCTACTAAGTTTTAACCTAAAAAGATTACCTATAGGTGGCTCATTATACTGTTGTTCTTGAGATGTTTGGCCTTCATTCCGGGACTTTCTCCAACCCGGTAATTTGATATTAAACAATTTTTTTGGTGATATTGTAAATCCAACCTTTATATTCAGTAATTTTGCAGCTGAAAGTAGAAAGGCAAGCTGCAACTGCGTGAGGTGCATTGCTGTGAATCTGAGCAGCAAATTTACATTGCGCTAACCCAGTAGTACCCACAACTTATAAATTTGGAGTCATGTTTGATTGTACACATATATACTATAACAGCTCCAGCAATCCAATTGTGGGAATAGGGTATAATACTGTAACCAACCCACTGTAGGTTGCTCTTACCCGGTGGTATGTCCAGACTTTTGCGCTTCACGATCACAAATAAGCAAATGTTAATTGATTTTCTTCTTAGTTTAGCACTTCTGTATTAGTACTTCATGTGTTATCGCCTTGTACATATAATGTTTACATTGCACTTGTGTAAATTCGAATAAAAACAAGGATCGCGTCAAAACAAAATCTTGTTAATGTTGGCCGCATCGCGATTTATGGATAGCATAGGATAGTACGTTTTTTTACGATATTACGTCCCGTGAATGGAAAATACATGACGGTTATTTGCCGGAGCTATGCAGTGTCTTGCACATACATGTTACTTTGAAAGATTATTAGTACAACACATCAATCTACTGGTTTCGGGTGATACCTGCTCAGTTTCTTGCGTAAGGATACAACAGCATTGTCAGTTGTTGGTTTGTTCACACAAACTTCTGATTTTTCTAATTGTGTAAGTACGGTCGGACACCGTAATCCACAGTGGTATTATTATTTACCAACCAAGCCAGCACAATTTGGTACCTGTCGTCCGTTCAGCTTCTACAATCTCACCAGACACGTCATAATCTCCCTTTATTCTTCTCCATGCAAACCACGAGTTGGTGACATCACAGCAGCTATTATTGTGGTCGCTCTTGATACAATATTCACGCAGCATCCATATCGTAGCTAAGCCCAGTAGGAAGCATATACACGTGAATATTATACTGATTTCGTCCATCTGTAAACTATGGTACTCATAACTACACATCGTAATGATTACATAATTTATTTGCAAGGTTTCTCAACTTCCGTTGTAACCATTGTACAAAATCGCTATCGTATGGAAGTGGATGAGGTTACAAGTTGAAACCCAAAACATCATCACAACTCAACTCTAAAATTCTTAGTTTGATTGAGATATCTTGGAAGACATCTTTTACCACCCACATCCGCTACGTAACAATGAGCCTAAATAAGGATTGTTTTCATACGTCAGCAAGCAGTTGTTTGAGACCAACATAAATACACCCTAGCCAGGCATATTAATTCACGAACAAGTACAACCTTTCCAATTATCAGAATTGATAGTAACAGGTATAGGATAGGATATTAAAGTTTTATCTATGTGAATCTAAAACGCAACCAGGGTCATCCTACAAGCAATCGTCGCATTATCTCGTGTCCATTGTTGGTTTACAGGACACAGACGTTCTTACAGTATATTTTAACCAATAACACCCTATAGCTAAGAGAAGCAGTTTATTAACAGACAACAAGTCTGTGGCTGATTTTAATCCAACTAGAATTACCAAGCTAATACTAAGATTTATTTGATTACAAAATACTTAAGCAATTTTATCCACCCTTCTACGAACATCTAACATACGGCAATAACAACTTGACTTCGACTGTAAGATATTGCGGAAAATTATATATGAAAATTAAGGTAAACTTATGTTTATCATCAGAACCAAAGCCACATTGAAACGTAGAGAATATTGAGCAACACTTTTGTTGAATTATAAAAAATAATTTAAGAGCGAAATTTCGATTGCACATAAAATATATAAATCATTAAGAATTATATGAAAGTGTAGCAGGATAGTAGTACAGCACAGAAATCAAATTAAAAACTACTAAAATTATCTAAATAACAAGTAACAGCCACTTGCGGCGTAGTTCGTAATATGAAATTTCGAAACTAGCGTGCAGCTTGCAGGGCTGCTGTGGCGTAGCTTGGACGAGCTTGTTTATTGTTGATGGCTGACAGCAAATATTCACGACCCCGGTTTGTGTTCCACACCTGCAAGTCAAGAGTCTCATGTTTATACCTAACATGTCAACATATTGGGGTGTTAGGCCTATTTGCCTTACATAATCCGTTACTGGTGTTTCACCCTGATCATGTAATGCCAAAAAACTTTTACCACATGTAAACTTACACCGACCATAACCCCACGTTAACCACTCCATCCTCACCTGCTCAAATTCCCCTGGCAGAATCTCCGCCCCTTTCTTCCGAGTCAGCCCAGTGTCTACCAAGGTCAATTCACAAATCTGCATATCATCCTTTCCTGAAAGGATGGGGGAGGGGTGTTAATACTCATGCATACCGTCAAGTTTCGGCATACCTGCTACAAGCAGCAAAGGAACTTTATCCGGATGCAGCTCCATCTGTCGCACGATGTAGGGACCATCGAAGTGAGCGTACCACCAACCCTTCCGTGTCAGATTGGGGTCGCGACCCACATCCGAGGGACGAATGAATGGTATGCGGAAGTATCGCTGTTCGTTCTCCTTCTTTTTGATTTGCATGACTCGTGGAACTGGGGCTGTTGGGCGACGTTCAGCTGAAGTGATGAGGAGGTTATATTTATGCACATTATAGTGTCACCAACTGAAAGGTGGCGGGATCGAAACAAAACGTCTTTTGACAAGGCACTTGGTTGCGATTGTTACCTGAACCCAGTGGATTATTGGCTAAAGAACTCAATTCAACACACAATAACAGCTGTGGTAAATAGCGGAAACAAGTTGATCTGACGATTAGCAACGTTATAAGGCCTTCGTTAGATAAACATGGGTAGCCTTACCATTGTCAGACACTGCCTTGGGAGCCCTCATCTCCTGGGTTTGATTGCGAGCTTTGTTCTTTGCCTTCCACATGTGGTAGACCTTCAACCTACGATGAAACTCTTCTCGGCATTCCTCTAGCAGCTGGATATCTGTGAATAAGCGAGAGAGCTGGGATAAACTGGTAGGAGGTAAGTTAATGAGGAACATACCGGTTGAGGTGTTGATTGCATCACGAAGCTCAGTGTATTTCCATTTTGAGAGATCATTTTTGTTGGTTGCTCCCATTGCTCCCACTGCTCCGACACCTCCCACCACTCTGTAGCAATGTTACATCATGTTCACACACATCTCATTTTGAGAGTCAACCAACCTCTTCTGTTGCTGTATGACCCCGACAGGAGGAAAATCTTCCACAAATTGTCCATCATCCTTGGCAATCCTCATTGCAAGCTCATGATCTCGCTTTTCTTGCTCCTCAATTGTTCGTCTGATAATAATCAACCATTACTACTATACCAAAGTTAGAAAGGTCATGAAACCGACTTCATTTCCTCTTCCTTTCTCCGTGCTGCCATCTCAGCTTCGAGTCTTGCCTATGTGGATGGGAGTTATAACGGAGTGGACAGGGGTATAATTATAGGGGGGGATTTGGATGGTATATAGGGGGATTTAAGGGAGTATGGGGTTTTTATGAAATATATAGAGCTTAATGCCATGTGTGAAAGTTTATACGGGTGTGGGGGATATGATGGGTGTTTGGGTTTATACAGGTGATACGGAAGTTACGTTATTAATTGGAGGGGGATATTACGAACCTGTATTTTATATTGCTGCTCCTCTCTCTTCTTCTGCTCCTCCGCCTCTCGTTTTCTCTCTTCTTCCATTTTAGCTTTCCTGCATCCCCATCATGTTAACATCCACATCATATGTTAATACTCAAACGAACCACTCACATCTTACGGTCGTCTTCTTCCTCCTTTCTCTTTCGAGCTCTCTCTTCTTCTTCCTTTTTCTTGCGTAATTCTTCCTCTTCTCTTCTTTTTCTTTCTTTTTCCAAATCTTCCTAAAAATAAAAGTCTCATTAAAAGAAGTTACATTTGATTAAATTTTTTTTTTATGATTCTATCACTTGTTAGCAGGGCCCTAAGCATGATCCTACACCCACCTGAATCTTCCGAGCTTTTTCAGCTGCATCCTCTGCCATCTTCCTCGATTGAATATCCTTTATTAATACCTCCTCCTGCTCTAGCAAGCTCCTGTACATCTGCTCCATCACCCTTCCCTCCAATATTGTGTTCTGCACGAAGAACAAGTTTTCAACCACCATTGTTTTGAATCAAAGAAGCAGTTGTTGAGCCAGAGCACAAGTGACTACATTGCAGCACAAACCTTAATTTTGTCGATGCTCGAATTGATATTCTTTTCGTGTTTCTCGACTTTCAATAACATTTCCCTCCGGTTATCCTTAAGTACTCCCGTCATCTCCCGCAATCGCCCCAGTTGAGTAAGCAAATTGACAACCTTCCGCAGTCCCACAAGCCTAGGGTAAATGAGGGATTACAAATGATATGTTGGTGGGATGATGGATAGAAAATAAAAGAAATAAATAATTCATTCTCACTTTTACAGTTAGTACACAAATTGACTAATTTATTGAGAAATTAATATAGGGTGAACAATCTTGAAGGTGAATTATAACCAGGCTCGAGAAAAGCTTGCAGTAATGATTATTTAAAATAAAAACTACTCACCGAGGGACATGTAACCTCCTGGCCCTCCATCCCCTTAAATGCCTCTGTATACAGATGTATTGTTGGCGTCTCCACAGCATCTTGTTCTTCACTGCAATGTTGGTTTCAAGCTAATATCTACACTTTAAACTGGTTGCAGCTGATATCTATGTATATGGGGTACTTTACCCAATACCAACAGTTACGTTGCTAAAGCTGATACAGTGTGTGGGTAGTTAGACATGATTCGGATGAGCCATTACACTGGGTTTGCCAAATAAAACTTACTTACATTGTATCAGTTCATTACACCTATGCATGATGATTAATACTATGAGAGATATGTTAAGAAGATGTCACTTACGTCTAATAACCGAGTAGCTTGTCCACTGCACCTTCCGCCATCGAGCTCGTAGCAACCACTTCTCAACCTTCTTGATCAAAATCTTTAAATGTTCTGGATCTGACCTCATAAGTTGATCAAACTCCGCAAACTATGATATTTGCACAATATTTTTTTAAATGAGATACTGAGAATGATAATTAAATATAAAGATATAAATAATCTATTTGATCTATATATATGTATCCAGAACAGAACGAAATTGACTAGTGATTTATAACTATTCGTTGTCCATGGTGAATAAATACCCAAAAAAGATTTTGTTGAATTGGTCAGCTTATTCACTGTGTATTGAACTGTCAGTGGAAAGCTGGATAAAAAATCACCTGATAAGGGTTAAAAAAAAAGGATAAAAAATATCTTCATTGTATCCAACAGACAATAGCTCTGGCAACCTGACTGTGGACAAAAGGTAAGCTGCTAATTGTCTGTATTGATACCTTCTTAAGCATTTCTCAAGAAATCTCAACATCTAAAAAACCAAATTCGAGATAAAAACTACCTTTCCAGGTCGGAAGAAGACCTTGGTCAACCCGAACTTGAAATCTTCATTGTCTAATCCGATGGCTTTAAACAGAGCCTATGAATATGAAATTACTTAGTACTTTTCCCACCACACTTGTACACGATCCTTGTTTGAGATGTTTGCTTCAATAGATCCATGATTGATATTCTTTACCTTGTTCATGTATTGAATGACTCACCTGACAGAACAATCT
>CH000225.1:267845-280101 GCA_000149265.1 Ciona savignyi | reverse complement strand
GTACATGCTGTATACTTCGTTGAATGGTGCTCTTGAAGGGAATCCCCCCTGCATCAGGTCCAACACCGACACCATATTCCTGTGAGAAGGCATCATTATACACCACCAAGTTAGTATTGGAGCAATGGTTAATGTACACGCATGGCTGATGGTATTTACAAGTTTGAATCAAACTACTGGTGGAGTTAAAGTAGAAGTGGTTACCAGAGCATTGTAGCTGGCTGAGGATCTGACCCCCTTCAAACAGAGCTCCCTGCATTGATAGATTGGGTTTGATGCATCTAATGAAGCTGGACCCGGTGTTGTTCAGCTTCTCCATTAGTTGTCCCAGTTGTGTCTGAGGATGACCAGTGATTGGGGGTAAAGAAAAAGAAAAAACGAAAAATAGAAGTTAACAACCAGTGGGTGGATTAAATAAAGACAATAGCAAAGAGGGCTGAAAGGAGTCATACAGAGGTGGGGGCTTGCGACAAGATGGATTGCACATATTATAGGGAAGGGTAAAAACAACAAAACAGAAGTATGGTTAAATAAACTAAATACAGGATTACAGTGAGAGCTAAGAAGAATGCAAAAGATAAAACAAGTCAATTTGTGGCAGAAGCGATCAGCCAATTAACATCTTTCGCAAGGTAGCTATTTTATTAAAGGTTCCCCGCAGGGGATGAGCTTTATATATTTCTCTACCCACTACTGATAGTGCAGCTAAATGTTTATAGCAAGGAATGCAAATTAAAGAAGTGAGCTACTTACCCTAAACATGCTTCCAACACTAACAAAGTTTAATGAAGCAATTCGGCTTTGGTCGTTGTGTGACGACATCTAGAAAATCTCTTGTGAGATTTGCAAAGATTGCATGCAGCAAAGCACAAGTGCAGCAGTTGGTTAGTGCCATTTAATAGCTTTGTACAACAAGCATACAAACCCTGCACCTTAAATTTGTTTCCCACACTTATAAAATTGAGTTTTCCTTTTGTTGAGTGGGTTTGGCTGCTCTTGAATATTTGTGACACCAACTTGTTCTTGCTGTTTGCTACGAGGATCTCGAGCGAGTTGTGGAGAGCATCGTTGTTTTTCTCTACGAACTGTACCTGTTGGAAAAGGGTTTGGTCGGTCAGCATGGATGGTGGAATCAGCAACAAACAGCTGCATGAGGTTAATGACTCTATGTCGTTAACATTAATATATATCCAATAATCATGGTATCTCATGCTCATGTTCATTCCTGGGGTGAAAAAGAACAAATGGAATTATTATCATTGCACAATCAATCACCTGTGGCCACTGTCGGTTTCCCGATACTATGACAGTGGTTTAACATTATGCCGATACTGTTACACTTTGTTCAGACCATTAATCCACTGGGTCCAACAAATGTCTGCTAAGTTTTTACCCAAAGACAACCAATCAGCCAGCGGCTGCATTTAAACATACAACCTATCGGTTTGTGATTTGGGGTCTAACACACTTGCAGTAGAGTTAACTATTGAACTAAGTGGTTGCTGGTTGTAATGTTTCATTTCTATAATCAACAAAACAAACCGTTTGGTAGCAGACCGCGCCGGCAAAATGTCGGATGAGGAAACCCTCATCGTCTCGCAGACTTCTATGAGTGGCTAATTGCGCTTTCCGTGGAATCTGTGAACATCAAAATTAAAAGATATTCAAGGTAGCGATTTCCATAACGGAAATCAACTTGTAGAATTAATAATTCCTAAAATAAAACAATATTAGAGTAAAATATTCGCAATCTTTAATTATAATCATCATCACTAATAACTGGAAAACGTTTTCCCACTGTTTATCATTTTTAAATAACATGAAGCTGTTTCACTATGAACTCCTAATTTCGAAATACTACAATTAAAAGATGATCCGGAGTCAATCGAATCTTGATTCTCAAATAAACATCTCTGTTATGGAGGTTCATATAGCGGGGTTAGACGGTGGTGTGGGTGTCAAGAAGGAACATACGGCTATTCGGAAGTGATTCTTGTGCTTAAGATGGATGACGGAGGTGAAGTGGTGATCTGATGATGTTGGAAGTTTGTTTTCCTCATCCAAAATGTCGAGAATCCCAGTTCGAGGAGATTCAATCAGGTCTGAGAGAAGTGTTTTTTGGGATAAAGTCCATATATGTTTTACAGGTTTTATCAACTTGAACAGTTGTTTACACGATTTAATAGCTTTAACAACTGGAATGTGAACAAGAGGTGTCTGATACCTGCGGATAAAGTTTGGCCAACCAAGAATAATTATAAACCATTCATATACGCACACTGTAATACCTCCAGCAACATAACCGTGCACATAGAAGGTGTCTTGGGATGCTTGTGGATTATGCCTAACTTCTCACTCTCAAGGATAAAAACACAGATATCTCTACATTAAGTGTGTGCATGAGGTGACTAGGATAAACATGGGCTACCTCCCTAAGATAATATAAATAAACCAAACCATTCATACCTATACAATCCTGGTTGTCAGCAAACAACACCTCATGCACCCCCAACCCCTCCTTGGCATACAAATCCTGTTCCTCTCTCAACACGCGTTTGGTGAAGAATTGTTGCAGCTTTTCATTGCAGTAGTTGATGCAAAATTGCTCGAAACTATTTACCTCAAAGTACTCTGGGTAAGAAGTTAATGTTTATTTTTGCATTGGGTTCAGATGGATCATTAGGATGCTATTGGCCAACCCACCAAAACCAGCAATGTCGAGTATCCCAATAAAGCCATCAGAGGCTTGAAATGGAATGCATTGATTGATTCTGGAGACAACATGGTCGAACAATCGGGAATATATCGACTTAGCGAGCGCTTCTCTCGCACTTGAGGATTGCTCTTGTTTCAGTGGAACTCTGAAGATATTTGTGTTATAGTGGTCAGTTGTACATTGCTTTAACACAGTGAATTATAAAATCTAATGGATCATCCAAATTGAAAATGCTGGATTACTTACACTTTGTAATAGCTCCAGCAATTCCCCTGTGTGACAAGGGGTATTACTATGCACCTTAGCAAGCCACTCTACATTGCTTAAAGCCAATAGAGCTTGTATTCATTGTTTTGTAAAATTTTTAAATCATGCAATGTACTGTTAATAGAATGTGATCGTCCAAACAGATTCGGAACTCACTTTATGGTGTTTGACTCTCCGGCGGATCTCATGGAACGTGTGGTTAGTGCTTCAGTCAGCGCACTGGCATCCAAACCGAGCAGTTGTGATGTAATTTGAATAGACTTTGCACTTGTCTCACTCACAATGCAACCACCTAGTAAAAGAGGGCTTTAAATCAATGACAAAAGCAAGAACTGCCGCTGAACCATCTAATTTAAACCAGCCACAAATAAATTACAACTTAAACCTGATGAGTCTCCACCCTCCTCAAAGGTGATGTTGCCGATGTGAAGAACTCCAGCAACCACTTGGAATATATCTAACATGTCATCATGTGACACCCCAATCTGCTTCATAGAACCCACCAACTTCGTGTAGTCCGCGTAATCGTTCAGCAAAATATCTTTTAAACCACCCTTCTCCTTGTGCTGTCATGACAACAATTTAGTTAAAGGATATCAGTTAACATAATATTAAGTTTTAAAGTTTTTCTTGGCTATGTCACCCAAACTTCCATGCCACAGTATACAATGGGTGGCCACAGAATGTCCATCTCACCTCATCGGACAAAACATCCTTCACTTTTGCAGCTTCCTTATCCCCGATAAAGTATTGGGTACAGCCGTGGCGAAGATACTGTGGGAAGAGGGTGGAAATGGTGGGGTTGGATTAAAATATATTTAGATCAATACAACTGTTCAGCATAGGATATTCGTTTTATCCCCATAGATGGTATATTACCTAGTGACCATTGAAAAGTTACTAAAACTTTTATAGGAGACGTTTAATCAGTTTTAATAAAAATAACCCTTTTTAACGTTCAACTAAATACATTTAAGGTAGAAAATAAAATCATTTGTTTATTTACTTATAAATCATAAAGTTGTATAGCTACCCTGAAATTGTCTGGAGAGGAAAGCTGAAGTTTTGACCGAATATCAAGTGGCGCTCCACAGCAGAGGCGATAGAATATGTGATAATTCCTCTCGCGACTGTTTTGCATTACAATACGGGACTTCTCCAACAAGTAATGCGACACAAAGCCTCCAACCACTCGTCCCTGGGTTTAAAAAATTTCATGTTGCTTTGATGGAACACACATGTTAGAAGTCGAAAACAACTACCTTCATGAAATGAATCTCCACAAACTTTCCAAATCGGCTGCTGTTATTGTTCCTCATCGTCTTGGCATTTCCAAATGCCTCCAGTAGTGGGTTGGCTGTATGGAGGCCAATATGTGTCAAACATGCTTTGTAAATACTAATAACAATTTATCTTGCTGAATAGTGAAGTCGGTAAGTGCATCGAATTTAATCCGAAAAGTTGAGATTGTATCAAAACAAGCCATTAGCTAGGAGCTTATGTCACTGGGCAAGGTACTTCAACCCAGTGGATTAATGAATAAACTTGAAAGAGTAAAAACCACTTCATCATATACAGCGCAGTGCAATGGTTTTGGTAAGCTGACATTGTCTCTGTGTTTTACCATTCACAGGGATGACATAAATATTTTATCATGATCAGGAAGGGAACCGACCCACCCACACTCACAACACACCTTGCACGATCCTCTTATCTATATCATCACCGGAGCCATAGTTATCTGCGAGATAGCGCAACACAAACTTTGTGTTTTCAGTTTTTCCCGCTCCACTCTCCCCTGACACGATGATGGACTGGGATAACCCAAGAACCTTCATGTCTCGATATGTTTTGTCAGCTGTCAATCAAATTGTGCTTTGTTTTTATTTAGTAAATCATTAACATATTACCCCTTTAGTTATGTTTAAACAATTTTATTAAGTAATATATTAAAAGCAGAAATCTTTAACGTTTAAAAATTTTAGACAAAACTATACTTCCACAATTAAGTGTGGCAACACTGCCAACAAAGAATGCTTGATTAAAATTAGTTGACATCTTAACAAGCCGAACAATTTTAAAAAAATCATTAGAGAGTTGTTTATTAGACATTAGCTATTATTGGGTACACTATTCAACCAAGACAAATGTTAACTTTAAAATACCAGGTTAGTTTAACACGTATTTCCATAGAGTTTAGGAATTCAATTTGTAAATGAATTTTGTAATAAAATTCCATTAATATTTTATTGGGCATAATTTACGGATGATGATGTAATAAAAGATTGGCTGTACTGGTCTCTTCTTATGCCTGAAGTTAATGTTTAACTATCCGGACATTTACAAATATGTGTTTAATATATATATTAGAAATGTAAATAGTGATCGCTGGAACGCCTCTTGGTTGTGTATTGTAATATTAATATATTTCTATGGGTTGATCACATTGATTCTGACAATTATAAAACAAATAGCTAAAGTTTAAAGATTTTATTAAAGACTACAAGTTACATGCACAACATGCAAACATTGGTTACTTTGTTCTCCAGATTTAAAATAAACTCACCGATAGCATAACAATGTGGGGGAAGCAATCCAAGAGACTTGCCCTTATACTTAGCCACCTGTTGTTGGTTGTATAGAGCAGGCACATCATGGTACGGATTAACCGCAATTAATATGTTCGCAACATAAGTCTGAAAAAAGTTCAGACACTAATATTTCACATCTTCTTAAACATAATTGTGGTTAAAACAATAAAAGTACCGGTACTATAACAGATTCATTTTGGTAGGACTGACAGCTATTTACTGACAAGCTCTTAATAAAATTGTCTTAAAACAATTTACATTAATTGTCTGTTTCATGAGATTCAAAAATTGTACTTGGCATAAATATTTAATAACTAATAGTTAACAGAAGAAATATGAACTGGGCTATGACATTTAAATTGACACAATTTGGTCAATTTGATTGGATGTGGAATAAAATAGACATTTTCAGTGTTATATTTTTATGAATATATTGAATATTTTTGGTTTATCTTTTATTATAGATATTGGCTCTAGTTTTGTGCTCAGGCCTTATAACTAATATCCATGAAATGTTTTTTAAAGTTTGTCATTAATCATGCTTACTGTTAAACTTACATAAATCTTATCCTTGCTATATCTTATGCGCAAGTTGTGAAGCAATGTAGCTTCATTAAGGTACATCAACGAACAGTTGTCATCGGCTTCTTTCTTGTTGTCTAGCTCCGCAGGAAACACTTGGTTGTACGAAGCAGTGATTGCCTGCAACATATACTACGTTTTATCTTGTGGTGGATTTAACTATAGGTCATAAAACACTCCTGGATATTGCATTAAAAATAAGTAGGTTGGATGAAATGCTTTTATGATTTAAGTATAAAGGGAAAATCATTTTATCAAGAATGGAAGAATCCTCAATATTCCCAACACCACAACATGGGTGGTTGAAGTTATAAAATATAAATATAATTTTTCACTTTCATCATTATTCATATCATATTATTGTTAGGAAACCTTAGTATTAGCTGCAGTTGGTTGCACAGTGATGGTTGTGCTGCCGATGTCTGTTATGGTGCCCAGTATAAAACCATGCTCCACGTGGGGGGCCCAAACAATCCGCCCGCTATCCATCTTTTTACACCTTCATTCTTACAACACAGTATCAATTCTAAAAACTGAGAGGTAAATTAATGTTTAAATTCATTTTTCATGGGTATACCATGTATTAAATGATCTACCAGTATGCTACAAACTGTTCACACAGCATACTAGTTTTTGTCATATTACTTTCTTATAAATCCAAAATATCTATCTAACCCGAAACCCAAATAATTTAACACTAACTCGAAACAAGGACTATCAATCAATTAATGACTTTATTAATAAATATTTCATGATAAAGATCTCGTAGGTACATTATTTATTATAGCATTGCACACAACCTGCTCAAAATAGATCAGCTGCCTATGTAAGGAATGGTATATGATGATAAAAAACACTGTAATTTAAGGATCTTTAATTGATTTCATCAAATAGACTTTGTGTGGCAAAGAATGTCATATCAAATTCCATGGAACCAAAATAAGCAACATGTACAAAAACCCTAAACTTAACCCCACCAGGCCACCACCATTTTTAACCGAAAGAAACAAACATTAACAGCTGAACACGCAGTTTAGTTTCCAGTTTCCTTACTTTCCTCTTTGGTAAAACAGTGTAATAGAATGAGGCTGCTGTTTCCTACCCTGAGGTATTTACACTAGTCAATGTATTGTGGCATTTAAACCATAGTGAAGGTTTAAGTGCAATATTGGCAAACTACAATCTCCTGATGTGTAATATCATTCAAGCAAACTAGGTCATCTCATCCAACTAAGTCTGTTCGTTTAGCTTAGTCAGTTAGACCCAGTCGCATTTCTTCAGGTGCTGCTTGTCACTGGCATTTGTGTCCTCGAGCAACGCTTATAGAAGACGCAGCCTGAATCTTTTGTAGGTTGAACAAAATAGCAGAAAGGCATTTGTCACATACTGTTACATACACTGCAATATATGAGGTAACTGGTCAGTAATATATAGATTTTTGCTTGCTTGTTTGACAACACTTCTATGTTTTCCCAAACATTGATATAAAAATAACATCTTATTATAACCTATTAATATAAATCCTTACTGTACTGTAAAAAAATAAAACTATAAAATAAATACCACATACCGTAATACCGGTTTCATTTTAAATACCATGTAAATTAAAACCGGTACCCAGTTTTGTTCCTAAAGTCACATTACTGCTTAGAGATTATATTTCACACACATAATTCAAATACAAATCATTATCAAGTGACATCTCCCAAATGAAAATTCATGATTCTGTGGCCTCTCACTTTTACTGACGTTGATGCTTCACCTATTCCTACTTGGCCTCATGATTGACAGGTCGTTACTTGAGTAATCATAAATTTAACAGAATATTTGGATAAGCATCATTCACTAAGTCCATATTAAATTCAAATTAACAAGGTTTTTCGCCAAAACCTAAAAATATTCAAATATTAAATTTGTGTATGGATATTTTAAATATTGTGTGTTTGCCACTCATTTAATTGATTTGAATTACGCAAATTGCAATATGGAATTTGGTTTATTGTAAACATGATAAATGTAGACAAGTATTAGGCAAACGCGCTTAAATAGAAATACGGTTTTCAAAAATCAATTATGCCTGTCACCATAACTTTGGTTAAAAAGTTTCATTGACTGTGGACTACTGTGGCACTGCATAGTGATGTCATAAATGCCATTGGCAACTACCTTTACGCATGAATAACCTTTAAAAATGAAGCACAGCCGCAGGTTAAACGACGTGCCCAGAAAAAAGACGTTGTCCTTGCATATTTGACCAAATGTGGTTTGATTCAATCTTACCACTTTTGCGACGCTTCACCTTGGACAAAGAGTAAAGGCCACACTTCTTTTCTCCAGTGTATTTAAATAAATCCATTGAAATTTAAAGTTATCAAATACTAGGATAGGAGTTGTAGCAATGCATTAGGATATTCATTTTATCCCCGTGAATGGGAAAACCAAGGGGGTTAACACACGGGCAATCGTCAGATCACCTCGCGCCCATGGTCGGGTTACCGGGGCTATTGCAGTGTGTTGTATATGATAGACACGTTCCTTCAATTTCGTAGAACCTATTAATCCGCTGGGTTCAGGCAATGTCCGGAAAGTGCCCTGCCCAAGGACACAACCGACTAGCTAGCGACCAGTTTCGCACCTTTAACCTTTCGATTGAAAGGCGACGCACTAAACCGTTAGACCGGACGGTACTATATACAGCACAGGGTGCAATAGCAACCAGGCCGAGGTAATTATAATGAGGTTCCGTGTTATAGCTTCTATTACTATGGGGATACCATTAAGAATGGGGAATTCATGTGAACCTGTGACCACCGGTTTAACAGAGTTATTGCTGGACACAATTAACTGCAATAGCTCCGGCAACACCACGGTGGGCGCGAGATAATCTAATCATTATTCACGGACATAAAAAGAATATCACATCCTTAAAGTGTTTTGTATTTACTTTGTTATTTTTTTAACGTTGGCAGAAATAGTGCTTAAAGTAGTTTTCTTTTCGGATCGATACGGATTGATTTCTTAATAGCGTCTTTTTCACTATCCTCTAAAACTGTTTTTAGGGACCCCAGTGGGACCGCAGCTATAGTCCCAAAAAGCTGCGGGGATGCTCATAATAAAAAAGACTCTCCATACATTAAATATGTTGCACCATGTAATTATATATGTAATATCGTACAACCCAATTAAATGTCATGTTACATCGTTGTTTAGTGATCTTTGGATAGTATTTATTTAAAAACTGCACATAGTGTCTATAAATTTTTTTAGGTGGAACTCACCTAGATAATCGAATGTTAATTATTGTCTATATTTTTTTATTATTTGCTGTATTCTTTTTCCTGCATTTAACAAATGCAACGTGATTGATTGAGGAGCTTAAGCTACTTACAATCCCCACCTCGACATCTAGACAAAAGTACATATATTGCAACCTAATTAAAATACTTGAGCATTTATTTAATTTTAAAATTATACATTTCTTTTGTAAAAAAACGACAAAGGCGTTAGGTCAGTTTTTCTTCTTTATAACGTTTTGATCTTGTCCGTCCGACATCGACCACAAAAAATCCTTTGATCTTGTCCGTCCGACATCGATCACAAAGAATTCTCAGGTAACATGCTTACCTGCTAGCTAGACAGTTGTATCATTGGCAAGGGACTTAGCAAATACTATTTTTAATGGACTTTACAAAAACTGAAGGGCGTCCCAATTATTTCTAACACACCTATAATTTAGGCACCCGAAGGAGCGCGGGAGATAATTTGCCAACTTCCCTCATTTCGGGATATTCCCTGAAATCCCAAAATTTTAAATTATCTAGCCTAATTATCATGGTTTACAACGCTTTTAAAAAAAAATAACGATGCCTGTTTAACAACAAATGTGAAGTTGGTTTCACGTTTATTAGACTAAAAAACAGTAATCGGTAACCGATATTCAACGAAACCAAATGATTTATTCTGGTGGATTAGATTAGTATTCTGGTGGATTAGCCTTTCAGTCGTTGCTGGTTCAAAACTGGTCACTAGCTAGTCGGTTATGTCCTTGTGTAAGACAGCTTACAGATATTGCCTGATCCCAGCGGATTAAAGGGTTCTACTAAAGTCAGGGAATATCTCATTCATACACAACTCACTACAATAGATCCGGTAATTCGACGGTGGACGTGAAGTAATCTGACGGTTTCCCGTGTGGTAGTTGTTGATTTCGCGTTTAAGCTTCATAGCCTACATCGAAACGTCTTACCTGTTGCTGGCAGTTTTCTTGTAAATAAAAGTAACCGTGACTAAGAAAACTCGTATTTAATGGGATCTACATTGTAAGAAAAATGTAGCTTCGCTATTTGACAGCGTTAGTTTGACCAAAAGCCAGTCACACGGCAACTTGAGAACTCAACTTTTAGACGCTTTTGGAGTTTCTGCAGCTATTGCAAGTATGTGTATAAGAAGTAAAATCCATTAATCCACTGGGTCCATGCGATGTAATTATAGTCTAAGGTACAACCGACTCGCTATCGTTCATATTAAACTCTACCTTTGGCTAAAAGGCGTGCCACTGTCCTACAAGGCTTAAAGTGATTTGTGGGCTATTACCTACGTACATTATTTAAGGCATACATGTATTATTGGCAGGTTGTAGATTTACACTACTTAATGGCTAGGAATGTTCGGTTTGAATAAATAATATGAAATATCCACTTCATAAGCAGGGTTTAACCGTCGGTTAAAGGTACTACACACGTTCTATTAACCCGAACCAACCAAGAAGCGTTTCAAAAAGAAAAGGATGCTATGGGTAAACCGAATTTCTTAGTTCGGCCACTAAACATGTCAAGCGAACCCGTCGGTGGGCACACCAGTAAAGGCCATGCCAGGGCTTCGAAATTTACAACTTAATGGCCATACACGCAACTGTTTTCGTCAGACATCGAATGGACATTCTGTTTATTTGGCGTCGAGAGAGGAGGGTAAACAATGCACAACAGTGAAGAGGTCAAATGAGACATTATGTAAAAATAAACAAACAGAAAACCTTGAAAAGTGCAAAGTTTTCGGCGTTTTTGAACAAATATTAGGAGAGGTACTCCCATATATGTAACCTCACGTAACCAATATCTGTTTTTGAAACGTTTTGCGTTTTGTAGCATTTTCGCAACTCTAGTGTTCATTGTAACCTTTAAACATAAATCCACCGAAAATTAATAGGTAGAGACCCTGAAAAATGACTAATCAAACAAGTTGTTCAATGATTTTTTTCAGTATGTTACAAGCAGAGGTCCTTTTCTCCATAAGATCTGCAAACGAAAATTACTCACTTTACAAATAAATTCCGAAAAAACTACAACTAATATTCTAAATCACTGTAAAGCACTTCCGCTATGGGGCAGTATAGTGCTGTTTAGACATGATGATATACAGGGTTATCTCACGAGTTGTCCTAATTAAAAGTCCTGTCTGTAACACAGTAATATCTCCAGTAACTGAATTTGTGACCAGAATTTATTTAGTGATAAATATATTTAAATCAATAAAATAAATTATTTTACCCAAAGCTTTTTGTCGAAACCATGAACCATCTTAAAATTAATTTCCCAGCGACTGTAGGAAATTATCCAAGTTGTATTGATTGTCGTATTGATTCTGGTCCCATAATTCCCCCAAACCTTCCGTCATTGCACGTAATCCTTTGCTGGGGTTAATATGCTCAGCTGTGTTCTCTTGGGGCTTGGGTGACTGGGGGTAAACATAGTATTTGAGATATATTGGGATCGAGAGGGTTGTATGGAGAATTTTTGAGACACAAACAGGAATGATGGGTCTGATCCCAAAACTTTTAACCCTAAACCATTTAAATCCCACCACCACATTAACTATCATACAGTAGCTACCTGTACATTGAATAAATCTAGAACTTCACTAGTCCCCATGCTTTGAAGACCCCGGTTATCATCACCAACGATTGTGTTTGCAATGTTCAACTTGAATTCCTGCAATCCTAGAATCTTCTCCTCCAAAGTCCCTCGTGTGATCACTCGATAAACATTAACTACTTTTTTTTGCCCGATCCGATGAGCTCGGTCCATGGCCTGCACGGTTCAGA
>CH000225.1:224371-252738 GCA_000149265.1 Ciona savignyi | reverse complement strand
TGAAGGCAGCCATTCTCACCACTTTGACAGCAATGATGTATTGAATGCAGAGCATTGCACCCTGTCTTAACTCCCATTGGTCCTTTGTAAGCAGTTGGATCAATATGTTTACAACACCTGCGTATGTAAGCTTGGTTAAAATAGAAACCAACAGACTTATAATGTTGCCGAGCCTACTACATCCTTTGTAATAGTATGCACATATGATGCATTAGCTATTTGAAAATAAGAATGAACTCCCAATACAAATTTTCCACCCAAAAGGATAAAACAAATTTTTGTAATTATGAATCGATTTATATTTCACATATGTCCCCTTGTCGCATAGCAAACGACATCCAAGCTGGTGGGAAGAGAGCATACACACCACTGCAAAGCTATACACCTTAACTTTGCACATATGATTTACCAGTATTTTAGACAAACAGTTAGCTCGGTAATGGCATAAATATTTGCAGGCAAAGGTTGTACAATCAAAACCAAACAGTGGCTATATAGTTGTGTTATTGGGCAGGCACTTAGTGAACAATGTATAAACCCAGTAAATTAACACTGAAATAGCTCCAGAACACAAAGGTGAGAGCGAGGTATTCTGAAAAAGTTCACAGTATTAAAACATATTTATTCAACCCAAGGTTAAATTAATTTGTATTTTACCGAAAATATGGTCTTCATGCAGATGGCGTGCGATGACACCTAGTGTTTGAGCACATGATTCCCGTACAGGCGCTACAACCTAGAAATGATAAACACCATATAATTGGATATAAATAATTAATATCATATAAAGATATAGTACTAGTTGTGTTACACTTTATCAGTACAGGTTTATGGAATTATTGAATTGGTTTAAAACTCACCTGATCAGAAACATAGTCAGCAAATCGGTCAAGCATAATGACACAAAGTAACCTTATTGCAAGATCAACCAACCATGACTGATGATGTTCGGTCATCTGAAAAAAGGAAAAAACATATTACCACCTTCAGTTCGTAAAAATATAAGCCATGATTTGCAGACTTTATGTTCACAGTTTCCAAAAGCAGCTAATAACTAAAATGTAAATGTTCAAAACAGAACAATTTGTCGGAAGTTTAACAACACCCCCAAAATAGTTCACCAAATAACCAGTGACATGCTGAACTTATTTTAAAGTGGGTTGCCACATTATAAAAAATTACCCTTGTTTAGGTGCTTATGGTGACTTTTTTGGGTGACTTTAAAACATAACATTTAGTTTATATTATTTCTAAATCAAAGTAATCATGTGGTACGAAATACTGGTACGGCGCTACAATTTAACTGCGCTACAATAAAAAAACAGACAAATGATCTGATTAACTTAAGTCTTATAACTAAATCCAGGACAACTTTACTTCAATTTGGTGAATTAATCATTTTGGTACTGGTTAAGCCTAAATATTAGCTAAACTATTTCAAAACCAAAGTCTTCTTGGGTCAAAATAACAACAAACCTGTTGTGAAGTCATTCCCCGTCGTATTCCACACCCGTCACCATGTTTAGCAAGAACCTGTTGCAACGTGATGCATGCTCCATGCCGAGCTTCCCACGTTGAGCTCAGTAGCAGGTGGGTCAGGTTTCCGACCAACCATTCTAACGGCCATTCCAACCACTAGAGAGATACAAAGATAATCGTATGAAGTCAAATTTCTACAAAAAATAACATTTAGACATAAAATCAGTAGGCTAATTACTTATTGTTTAAAAGCAACTTCGTTTTTTAACTCGCATTCCAAATGACTGTATATGGCAGTTTTGTGTTTCTATAATTGTCATAACTTGTAGAAAAAAATCTTGATTGTAATAAAAAAATAAAACACAGGGTACCAGGACTCGACACATTTATCCGGCATAGAAACCATATACCTCATCAGGGTCAGAGTGGTGTTCTGGGATCTGGTCTAATGGAATTTTCATTTGTTCCTCTTCTTTTTTAATTTTCTTTCTAGATGGCTGGTCAGCCTCTCTGGGATAAACGTCAATTAAAATACAACATAACTGTTGGATTATTAGAGGCTATTGGGTACATACGACAATTTGACGCAGTATGGGGTCAAGGTTAATTAAGTCATTGATCCGAGTAGTTATAGTTGAATATAATGAAGTGAAACTCACGATTTTGTAGGCTCTCGGCTCTGTTGCTTCATTAGAAGTTTGGCTTTTCGTTTCGCTTTGTTTCGCTCTCGACTGCTCATTCCTGATGTGCTTAATTGTGACATCACATCTGCACATGTCTAAACAAATCACAGCATCACCCACATGAGAAACCATTCGACATTAAATGGGGCAATAAAATAAAGAAATGTGTATGTGCTTTCTGCGATTTGGTGGTTTCATAGCACATTCTTTAACTACCATGTGATATTCATATTTTCACCGACACTTAATAATTCAATACAATGGGTGTAAAAACCCAATTAGCAGTTCTTTGCAGTTTAAATAAAAGTTCTATATTTATAAAAATTATATATATATATATATATATATATTAGTTTACATTCCTAAAATGTTATTCTAATATGAGAGGTCTACTATCGCGCAATTGGCACATGTCCAATACACCGTCGCTGAAATTAGAATGAACTTGCGTCCAGTTTTCGATTTGGTAAAAAAAGTATTGCCTGGGCCACTAAACAATTCATTTATAAAATAAACATTTTTCAAAATACAATAATGTTACAGCATAAGCCTGAACTTCTATAGTGTGAACATGAAATACTCTTATCTATGATGTCACACCAATGGTGAACCATTCGACTTCCCCAGCCGGGCGTTGCGCAGAGACCGTGTTTAACCAACTCCAATAACAAAAGAAATGAAACGAATTATAAAAATATCCTTCATTAGTTCCTAGTTTTCAAGAAATGCCAAATAAGGGCCTCATTTTTGGGCTAGTGCCATCCACTTGTTGATGATAGACTCCATTTCTAAACTATCCACTTCTTCTTTATATATGTGCAATACGCTTAGTGTGGTTCAGGCGTCTGTGCGTCATGGTTGAACGTAAATACAATTTCACACGTCGCAGAACGCTAAACATTCTTTCAGATTGACAGCTTGTGCAAGACAGGGTTAAATACATCCTGAGCAAAGAGACTTTACACATGTCGCCCATTCGCTTTACCAAGTTTCTTTGCCCTCAAGTAGACCTAAACTATTCTAATTCCCAATGTAGTCTTATAGCAGGTGGTTTCAGATCATTTGCATAAAACTCTTGAAGCTTTATAGTATCAGCAACATTGCCCAAAAACACATCTTTAATTGCTGTTGGTATTGAAAGGTTGGTCTTTTTGAATCGAACAAGCAGTAAAATTGTGCATGTAGATAGCACCCTTATGAACAGTTGGTTAAAGTAATTCTTAGTTGACCCTTCTCCGAGTCTGTGTGACAAAGATGTCGACTCCGCGATGCCACAGTCCTTGAAGCGCATGGTAAATTTTTGCTTCAAAGATTTTCCCACCCAGGATCTGCCATCGTCGTTAAATTTGCCCAGAAATTTAAGTGCCTGAATTATATTTTATATTTGAAAAGTCGTCTTTATGGCCACAAAATACCAATACTTGGCGACCAAGGAAAACAACAGCAAAAAATATTGCTTCTAACGACTGTCCGTTCCGCTTTAAAATAGAAGCTGATTTTTTATTTAGAATGCATGCAATTTGTTCAGTGGATTGACTTGGACTTTTAGCCTACATGCATTCTAAATGAATGCGACTTTTATCGTGCCTTTGAAGAGCTTGCATTATGTGCATCCAGTGGGAGAAGCCATTGATCCATACCGAGTATCTGTTTTTTTGATTAGGTTGACAGTTGAAGGAACGAGAGTGTTTGTTGTTACCGCCCAATTACAAACATTGCAAATGATCACATCACGATCATGATCATACAGAATCCACGGGTATTCTAGTTCCAATAATTTTTGCAACGCAGAAGGAGATAGAGGTAATAAACTATTGGCTAGTGTAGGTGTAGTAGAAGAACATGGCGTATCCAACTCCGATGGATTTTAAACTGTGTCAGACAAATTAAACTTTTCGCTCGAGTTAGAACTAACTACGCTGGGAAAGGACTTAAGAATGCGCTAATACTTAGCTGCATTTTCATATCTTTTTTGGTCCTCTGCACTAATACTTAGCTGCATAATTGTATATACTTTTTTTTATTTATTTATTTTTTTTTATTTTTTATTTTTTTCACAGGGAGGCGCCAAACTAGATAACTTTTAGTTTTTTTTGGTGCCTTTCTGTTTTGCTGTAGTATTTTTTATTTCTTTGGTTAATTATTGGAATTTCAGTTAACGCCATATTTGTTTTGGTATATATATATATATGACATGTATTTTTAAATTCTTAGTTATAAACGCTGCGGCGAAAGAAACAAAAATAAAAATTGTATTGTAGTGTATTGTATCTCTTTGGAAATGTGACTTAATAATACAGATCGTTTTAGTATTTGAATTGTTGGTTGAAGTAAAACAAAACATGGTTTTATTACATTGTGTAATAAACAATCACTATTGTATTCTAATATTACATGAAGTACTTTTTCACGGAACAAAAAATTTAGCCCCTTACAATTACGTGTTTATCAGATCGTGCAAACTTTTTCTGTGTTTTGGTAATTTCCCCTAAATTCTAGCGCGTTTAACATAGCGTTTTTTAGAAACAGAACTATGCTGAAGGAATGTACTTAAGTTTAGCTAAGTATTGTGTTTTTTATACATAGACTTGCCATCAATTATAAAGAACAAACTTTGACGAATTTTCTAGAGTGTGTTTACACAAAGCGAAAATTCTAGAGTGTGATTTCACACTCTGAACACCCACAATCGGCGCCACTGTGTCACAGTATGTTGTACATGTGGACCATGATAGCAACTACTCACTGGTTTTGCCGAATTATTTTCTTCTTTCCCCTTCAAACTTGTGTCATTCATTCGCAAGTCATCATCACTGTAATGCAAAGATTTCATTAAAAAAAAAATTCTAACACAACCACAATAATTGTATATGTTACTGAATAACCAAACAAAATAGTGAACATAGACTTAAACAACTTGTACTTATAAACTCAAACTGGTTTGCATTGTTTTTAACTTCTATAATATTTAAGATGCAATATAGTTCGAACAGCCAATATTGTTGGATTAAATACCGAAACGGTAAAATTACTAATTTTAATATTTTAATAGTATTTATATTTTAGGTAATGTACTACAATGCCATCATTCTTGTTTTTTATGCAAATAATAAAATGGAAACATTTTTTAAGTATCCATACTGTGGGCTCCATTTCCTGTTTCAGCATTGCTCAAAGCATACATTTAAACAGTAGGCCTACTAATCTAGTTGGGAGCCAAAAACATAAAACCAAAAATCAGAATATTTAAGCTTATTGATATGTTTTGCAAAATACTTTTTTCATTTTTAATCATTATGTGATATCTGCAAAAAAAAATTACTCATTATCCAAATCTTTTACATTCTTTAAAAAAGCATAAAATTAAAAAGTCTATATGTTATAGCGTAATCAGTTTATGCAGCCAAACAAACTTCAAGGCCAAACATTTGATATGTGAACTCTTAGTTAAATAGACGCAGTGCCAACTTTAAACCAAAACATTTTCATAATGGTTCCTCACTTGAAAAGGTCACTGGAGGACACCCCAATTGTAGCATTTCCCGGCAACGATATTCCGAGTCGCTTTTCTAGATTCTTTCTCTGTTTTGTAACAATGTCTTGGCCGATTATACCTGGGATATCATATCACATGTTAATGAAAGGGATTTGTATCTGAAACTGGGCACTTTATACAGCTTCACATAATATTAAAAAGTTGGCTTTTATAGTTCCCACCCCTTCCTGGGTAAATGCATTAAAGCAATATTCTCACCCTCAGTGCACAGTTGTTGGTACTCCTCTCCTGCAGAGCTGAGTAAGAGTTGGGACCCATTTAAAACTCGGTCAACATCAAGTTTATCAAATGTTAATTTCAGTTCATCTTTGGGGAAGCTGGAAGCTGTGTTGGATAAAGAACCAAATAGACATGAAATGTTAACTGGATTTACACAACAGGTTTCCCGTTTATCTAAGCACCATAGAGGTATAGAAAAAAACAACCATTTCACCTTCGCTACATTCTGATGTCACTTTAGGTTCCCATTTGGGGAGTTCCCCCACAACAGCAGCAATGGATTCAGCAGCAGCTATCCTAGTGTCCCACTCGTTATGTCGAATGTATACCAGCAACTAAAAGAATTTGTCGACAATATTTAAGTTTCCAGTCATATTCATTGACTTCGGTCTCGTATCACACCATATTATATGTCGTCCCTAATGGGTAAGAAAATGGAGCAATCAAACCACAAAAGTATTAAGTACTATCAAGCTACACAGAAATTATATTTATAAACAGTTGTTAAAATATGCGTAAATTTTAGCGGAAACAACAAATAAATATTTTAGTTATTGAATTTAATGAAAGTTAAACATGCAGTATATCCTAGCCTACGGGCGCTATACATTTCATAGGATGTTGCTTGGATCCATACCTTGGCAAGAAGGTGGTTGAGTTCCTGAGGGTGTTTTTTCTGGACATCCCCGAGTTGTTTAGCAGCAGCTTTGCGGGCGACTGAGCTTGATCCACTCTCCAGTAGTGTGAACACTCGGTCCAGACGGCTGGAATAACTTTCTTTGAACAGACCAGTGGAATATGGAGACGGAATTATAATACTCATGCCTATGGAAACGCTACAGACGCAATTGAAGTATATTGTGTACGTGTAGAGACATTTTCCTAATTAATGTTTGTATCTTTAATCCACCTTTAATGGGTTCAGGTGAAGAGGCTTGCCCCTGGGATACAAATGACTAGTTGCAATACTACAATCACCTGGGTGATTGTTTGACCTATTAGGTACCATTGAGCTAACCGTCATTCAAAATTAATATAGGTGGATGATGATTAATCCAATAAAGATTGTATCCCTAGTTCTTTTACTTTAATTGGATAATCATTTTCTTTGTATTTGTATATTCTTGACATTTATTATAATTAAAAAGCCAATTATAACACTATGTGCATTGCACATGGACACAACCACACACAAGTGGGTCTAGTCAGCTAATGAAGTGGTTAACCATACTGTGTGTATGGTCATTGCATACAAGAGAACTATTAGGTAGCATGTACACTTTTTGAGAAACTAACCTCAGAGCAGAAGGTTTATTAGAGGACTTTGAAGCCATCTTCCCATCACTTCACTTAAGACATGTCTCTGAAAATAAACCACATATTAGTCACTTATTGGTCAGTTTAGATATCAAGCTTCAAGCTGGTATATGGAAGTAAAGCAATGGTATGGACGAAAATCATCACACGCCACACATCACTCCTTTTTTATAAAAAAATACCCTCTTTATCAATTTGCAGCAAAATATATTATAGCCCAATATTTAAAAGATACAAAATTGAATATGTATATATAAAATAAAATTTTGACTGGTAGAGGGCTTTGAGGCACATGATTTTAAACATTTGCTAAATTGAACGTTCATCCAAAAACATTATGACTAAATCTAAGTTCTTTTTTTATTCAAGTTTAACGTTTAAAACTGTTTTGTAATAAATGGTACCTTTTATAAAATCGGGTAAAAACAAATTATTACAAAACAACCTCAATAATAACTTTATTTTTCCAATAAATAAACCTACAATACCTTTTACAGTAAATCACTTAAAATGAAAACGAGATCCGCAGAACGATCCGCGCAGTACGGCGTCAAAACGCCGACTGTTTTTATACTTGGTACCATTTTGTTTTTATCACGTGGTGCTAAGAGATACTTTAATCTTATTGGTTAGATTAGCTAGCTAGGCATGGGGTAATTTGACGTTTATTGTTTTGACACTAACAATTTACTTACCAGCTATTCCATCATATTATACAATCATACGTTGTCATTTTTTTATATATTTAGTATATAGTAAGATTTGTAATGTTTAATAATTTAAATGTTTAATTATTTAGGAAAAAAAATAGTTAAACCTAAATAATATTCTACCCCTTGCAATACAACATAGATGAGGAAATAATAATATTATTGACAAACTCGACCAAATAAAAAAGCCAACCGATTTTACAAAGAATTGTATATAGAAACTTTCTTAGTGGCCGGGGCATCGTTGCTTCGAAACTTGGCCTGGTAAAAAAGTAATAATAAGTCTCTATACGGTTTTTACTATCTTGGGATGGAAAAAATTTCCGTTATAATATGGTTAGTTGTCAAAACAAGTAACAACACATGCCCACAGTCGAATTACCGTGGGGTGACCAATTAGTTTATTGGTTGTAGGTCACCAAAAACCTTCGTTTTTTTTATCTGTAGAAAATTTCCTATGTGACTACCCACACAAAATACCATTTATGTCTGATTAGAACACATAGCACGTTTCACCGATTATTCTGATAGCTGCTATTGTGTCTTTTGGCATGGGACGTAGCGGAATTTGACCAAATCCAATTTAAAGTGGGTTGAACTTAATATGTAGTCAGTAGAAAAGTCTTAATCATATACGACATAATGCAACAAATTCCATAAACCCATAGTGAACACGAGGTAACTTGAAAATTGCCCGTGTGATAATAATAACCGGGCAATTTTTAGCCTTTTTCTTCAGAATGAAATTAATTAATCTTGCCACCCCCTTGTAATATCGATCAAGGGCTGGGCTTGATTGTTCCGAAAGAGTAAGGCCAATTTATATTGATTGCTTCCTATTTAGGAGATAAGTTGTAAGTCAGTCTTATTTTTTGCCTCCATTACGGTCGTTTCGGGCGAATAAAGTATTATCAAAAACTATGCATACAAAACATAGGTAGTTAGTGATAACAGCACTGATTGAGACTGAAATAAAAAGTTGTAACATAGAAAGTTATTTTCTTAGTTTTGTTGAATTAAATTGGAAAGTTTAATATAACAGATAAATTTTCAATATTATGACGCAAGCTCTCTTGTAATTTTCGAGTGTGCAAAAAAATCAAATGGGAAATCGCGCAAAGAATTGGTCCTATATCGTATATATCACGTCTCTAAATAATTCATTTAAACATAAGAATTTATGGCGAGCGCAATTGTTGTTGCACGGAGCGCAATTGTTGTTTCTGATATTTGTATAAATTTGCGTGATTTCATTGATTAAATTTAGTTAGTTATGTGACATTCACTTAATTCGTTTACTAATCTCGGACTGTTCTATACTCGTTGTCGTTTTGTATAGGTATCTGTCACAGTAGCTAAACAAAGGACGTCCAGAACATATAACACCAATTCAACGAGATGTGGTAATTGAATAGCTGAATGAAAAGGTTTAATATTATTTTCAGACTCTTTATTTTGTCTGTGGTATATGATACCCCCGTTGAGCTAAGATCATGCGGCACACTGTGATTGTGTAGTTGGACAGACTGGTGTGTCAGCATGGAGAGAAATTACAGCATAAAAGAAAGCGTTTTAAATGCCTTGATATGTATTGTCGTACTGGTAAGACGGCTGAATAGGTTAAATATTATTATTCGTTCGCATTAATATATAATTGTATCCTTATTTGTGACTCCTCTTTCAGTTGTCGAATCCGTTTTATTTTTTCCGTTTCATAATTTATGGCTGTGTTTTCTTATCTCTCCCAGTTTCCCTTGCCGTATTCTTAATGGTGTAAAGTAAACTTAACTTAGAATTTAATGATAGCTCAAGCAAAAAACAACAACATCCAAATAGTACATTTCGTATAGAGACTTTTCGGAATGCTGCGTTGTTCTATTTTCCATCGATTGAATACGTCTCTTACACTTATACATGACACTAAACCGCCACGCGAGGTAGTTACCATATTAGATTGTTAAATAATTTATCCAGGGCTCGTTGATGACAGGACCAATCGTTTTCACGTACCTTGAATACCACAACTATTGGCCATTGAGCGTCGTACTACCGACTGCAGGAATCGCGCACATTTTGATCAACCTGTTCATGATGCCTTTATCTTGGATGATTTTATTTCTGTCCGTTCCTCTTCTACTACCGGATAGACAATTCAGCTTTTCGGCAAAAAAGTACAGAATAGCGGTAAGTATATACAAAACTTATGGCCAGTTGTATATTACAAAAACCGTAAATGGAAAAGTATTCAAGTTTAAATTGACCTGATGCAGCTAAATTGAATATGTTGATTTTTGTAAGAAATTAAATTGGAGTAGACAAAACATTTAGGCCTATAGTTGTACGCTTAATCTGTGTCTGAAGCGGTCGCTCCAACAGTTCGGCCACCCGACAGGTCTAACGAACCTCGTGACGAGCCCTTCATAAGATCAAAACTTAGCTAAAAATTACATGTCCATGCACTTTAATTTCCAATTATTATTGTACTTAATTTAGTAAAAGTAGAGCAATCAAAGGAAGGGCTTTTTGGGGTGTAAACCAATAAAATAGGCAATCGCGCGTTAAACGAGAGTTGGTGGTCTTATATGGAGCGCCATTTGAATTTTTACAAAACGGCAAATTTTTACAAAAGACGGCAGAAAAGTTGACGATTTAGCTAAATCAACAGAAAAGTTGATTTTTTACTAACGGCGCCCCATATAGTCGTATAGGAGGAAACCCTATTTTATCTATACATTGCGAGAACGGTGTATCTCACATAGTTTTCGTCAATTTTTCGCCAATTAGATGAAACCCAAGTCGTTAAAAACCAAACAAGACTTTTCCCCAGAAACTTAGTTTATTTTGAGTATAACGCTTAACCGGATGCTTCAATCATGATCAAATATGGAGGAATGTTAGTGCTTTAACCAAATTTAAAAATATACCCTAAAATGACGATTTATCCCTAAATCGCAGTTGTGACAGGCATGATGTCGCCCTGACATCTCCAAGAAGAGGTGGTTGAATCGGATTGAAACGTCAAGAATTGTTAGATAACATGATCTAGATATGTAGAAACGGAGATTTTGGGTAATCGGTTTAGGGGAATTCGCCGAAGCCGTGAAAAACTTACTTAGATTTTTTGAAGAATTTAACTTCGTTTTACCATAGCGCTTATAAAAGAGCTTCAATTTAGATAATATTTGGTGGAATGATACTTAAAGTTAATATTTGTCCCTGAATCACTATATTATGACAAGCATGCCGTATCGCCCAAATTAAATTATCGAATGGAGTTATCGAATTGGATTAAAACATTAGGAATTGTTATATAACATGATTTAAATGTGTTTAATCGTCATTGTGGTTGAAAGCCTCTGGGAATTCCCCGTAATCGTCAAAAACATAATCCTACGTTTTTTCCAATGAACTTAGCTTGTTTTGAGCATCACGTGAGAAAGGAAGTTCCAATTTATATCAGATTTGGTGAAACGTTAGTCTATAAACCGGTGTTGTTTTAAATAAATAAAACTCAGAAATTACCCAGGGAAATAACCTAAACAATTAATATATCTCCCTGAATTATGATTGTCACAGACATGCTATGTCGCACTGACATCAACTACAAAGCTTTAATGCTAATTCCACATTTTTTTACCGACACACATAAATTTTACCGAACCAGCTTTTGAATAAATTCGTGATGTGCTCTTCATTGGTTATATGATTCGATCATGTTGTTTTTCACCCAGATGATTACGCTTTCAGTGGCGTGCTTGCTGGCAGCACCAATCAATCTGATTGTATTTACTCAAGTAGCACTTGGTAACGCGGTGTCGCAAGCAACTAGCACCATCTCAGTTTACATGAACGACACGAAGATACAAAATGCGTGGGACCAGATCAATTCCAGGGTAACTAAAAAGTGTCACCCACTTGTTAAAGCACCACTATTTGTAGAAACAATTTCAACCGTACGTTTTATGTTTCTGCAAACATAAATGTTCGGGTCCCTGATTACTTAATCGAAAGTACAAATGTGTATATACACAATATGCACAAAAAAAGATATGCACTGCCGTGTGTATATATACACAGTGTATCTTATTTTGAGCAAGCTACAACTAATAGGTTCCCCCCTAGTTACCCATCCAAACTTGGCAATCGTGTTCGGTGGAAGTAGTATATATTGCTGTAGGTTTACAAATAGTCATTGGTTGTGATCAAGTCGGATTTATTTTGGATGATGATGCCACGTCTTCGAATGATCTAACCAGGTGGAATATTAGACACACGAATGAATAATTGGACACTTAAGTGCAGTGGAATTTTATTACTATAGTTTTGTGAGGTCATATAAAATATGAGAACCGTGTTTGTACATGTAACAAATTTACTATTAGGCAATACAGCAATTTTAACAAATGTATATAATTTTTCGTTTGAAATTCAGTCCAAATTTGCCACTGCACTTTCATTACATATACATAAACAGCTGTAAAAACACTGCTTCCGTCGTAAATACCTAAAGATTTCCACCATTTCTTGTAAATAGTTTGTAAAACCGTTTTTCCGGTGTCAAAACTTATAGGTGTAAGTTTAATACGTTCGGGACGATTATGCAATGATTTTAATTGTCATTCGTCACATTCTTGTGGTCGGTGCTTATTTGAATAATTTTTTGTTGCATTACGACAAATTAGATACCCCAAGCGTGGTGAAACAATATTTAAGAGGCTTGATTATTTGCACACGACTAGCAAGTAGTTGGGACCACAACCCGGCCCATTGTCAGTCAAACTTTTTAATGATGGTGTAATGTTCCATGCAGAACACGTGCTGCGGAGTTAACGGACCACAAGATTGGATAGCGGTTGGATTCATTATTGCCCCGTGCGCAGGTCGAGCGATGGGATGTTTTCAATCCATCACGAGCAGCTTCTTTATAATGTGGACAATGAGCTTTCTCGCGCAAGTAGGTTATTAATCATTTCTGGGGAGCCACATGGTTGGAGTTATTCACGCTTATCGTAAATCCTATTAGTAGCGAGATATGCAAAGTGGCAATGTAAACTTAAAATTAAAACATATGTAAAAATCGAGTAGCTGATTTGTCGCATTAAAGCCTTATATGCCTACAAGGTAAAGTAAATCAGCTGTATAAATATTACGTATATATCTTCAACAGGTATTTGGAACGGTTATAGCTTCAGCGAAATTTGTACAGCAAATGTCGATATTTAAGAGGTGAGTCCGATTAAAAGAAAAAGGAAAGTGGTGTCTGGTACCTGTGTATAAAGCCTGACTTTAACATGCATGAGAATATTTTTTATTGATATAGGATAGGTCGATAGGATAGGATATTCATGTTTATCCCCGTGAATGGGAAAACCAAGAGGGTTAACACACGGGCAATCGTCAGATTACCTCGCGCCCACCGTCGGGTTACCGGAGCTATTGCAGTGTGTTGTGTGTGATAGAAACGTTCCTTCAATTTAATACTACCTATTAATCCGCTGGGTTCAGGCAATGTCAGTAAAGTGCTTTGCCCAAGGACACAACCGAATGGCTAGCGACCAGTTTCACATCTGCAACCTTTTGGTTAAAAGGCGCCGCACTTAACCGCTAGACCAACCTGACGGATATATACACAAATCAAACGTCCGCACAATAGCTGCAATTTGACTATGTGCACTTATTAGGTACTTTAGGCGTTTATACCGATATCTACACATAACAAAACACAACCCAAATTCTATTAAAACTTTTTAATTCCGCAGGAATAAAGTCGATGGCCAAAAATGACGTCATCAAATGATATATAAAAATAAACAATAAAGTCAAGTTGTGCGGCTTGCATTGTAATCCATGTTTAATCCTTATGTTGCAATTATAACGTGAAAGAGACACATTGCAGCGGTCGTGTGGCCTTTGATTTAAATAAATTATTTGCAATACTTAACGCTAGGCAATAAAGAGCGAAATGTAGGCGACCCAGGTCGAAACAAGTCGAGCATAAAGTGCTTTTACTTGTGACCGTTTTGACCAGAGACGCTGAAGGTCCTGGTCAGTGGGGCAGTACGACGCTTAGCGAGCACAAAAAGGCCCTAGCCCGAGGGACCTAATAGGGTGTGGACGAGGGTGACAAAAATTTAATAAAAAATAGCGAAACTGGTGTTAGTTGTGTTGGAGCTCTTCAGTACTCCGTTACTGGTTGTTGGTAAAAAAGATAAAGCTAGGGGCTTTATTGACCCTACGTTGTTTTAAATCATAAAAAATAAGAGTGCAGGTTTCCTGAAGACGGGCGTGAGTGTAGACCCCTCCCGCCGCAAGTTGGGCACAGGGATTGTTTCTACGAGCTGCACATCCTGTTTGTGTGTGTAATTATAAAACCGATGCATTCCGTTTTGCGCAATAATTAAATTAAAGTTTTAAGATATGGTAAGCTCGATCGATTCCTATACCAAATTCAATACAAAAGCAGTCTTAGAGCCCATTGCGGATTTAAAATGCATTGTAACCAAATACTGTTACCAATGTAGTTTCGGTCGTAGTCGGAATTTGTAAAGCCAACTTTAGGATAGGATAGGATATTCATGTTTATCCCCGTGAATGGGAAAACCAAGGGGGTTAACACACGGACAATCGTCAGGTCACCTCGCGCCCACCGTCGGGTTACCGGAGCTATTGCAGTGTGTTGTATATGATAGACACGTTCCTTCAATTTGGTAGAACCCATTAATCCGCTGGGTTACTTTTGCGTATTTTGTCAGAAAAAAAGTAAAACACAATAGACTATGTGCTGGGTAAATCGACCAGCGAAGTCAATTTTTTCTGCATTATATATTATTTGATTCAGTGTAAACGGGTCGGTCGTTCATACATTGGCTGAAATTAAACATACAGCAACTCAGTAGAGCATAACAATTTATTTATTTATGTCAAACGATAAAGTTATAGAACAAAATGAAAAGGTATACATTATTGTATTGGTGATAACTACCAATGTTTATCAGTGAATATCTTATACACATAGGAGGATTTATCATAATATACGCTGGATAATTAATTACAAAATAATTAGTTATCAATCACTGTCGGTATCAGCAAGCACCTTTTCGCTTAGATTTGTTAAGTCCTGCAACATTTGGTCCATATTATCACGGTTAATCTGTGGTGTATTTTGGGGGATAATTAAGGGTTCATTCAAAGGTAAATCTCGTGGGGTACTCTGGGCATCGTTTTCATCAGTATTAGTGGCTGAAAATTTCACTTTTTTGGGCTCCTGTAACGTGATTGGTCGATTCCGTAATGACCTCACAATATCCATTAAACCCTCTTGCCGCAGAGTCGTCTAAAGGAAGAAACAAAGTTGACAAAAAGATAATGTTAATTACTAAGGATAGCAAGAAAGTCGTATGAAATGATTTATCCATGATTATCGAAAAGAAAATCCTAGTATTTAGCAATACTTACCACGATAACATTGTTGTATTTCTCTAGCTGTTTCATTTCGTTTCTTAACTTTTCCTCCTCTGCTTTCCAACTGCCTCTTTCTAATTCAAGTTGTTCAGCAAAGCGTGACTTTTCCCGGGCAGATGATCTAAAACATTATCTTTATTTTAAATGGAAAGTGGAAAACATATATCTAAAGTCAATACAATTGAATAAATCTTCATTTTGCATATGTTTCGACCATATTACTGTGGTTTTAATAAAAAATAAACCCATGTAATGTGTAATCATAAGTGTTAACAGTAACTTAAATAAAATTCAATGGAAAATCAAAGAGAACTAACAGAATATGAAAGCTTAAGCTAAACATTGTCATACTTAAAAATAAATATCGTTTTGCGAATAAGTTCGTAGCTAAATTTGCAAAGATGATTTAAAACTAATTGATAAAATGATAAAAACACCAAGAATAAAATGATAAAAACACCAAGAATAATATTTAAATCAACCAATCAAATCGCACCAAATATTCAAAGTAGCCAATAAAAACGTACCGTTCGAGTTGGCGCAAAGTAACCACAGTCTTGGTTAGTTCACGACCAACTTGGTTCAATCTCAGCTCATTTTCCTTGGATTTCGCTTCAAACTCGAATTGCATTTCTTCCTTCAGCGATTCCAATCCTAAATATTCTAGAACTTTAAAGGCCTGATTAAATTTATTTTAGGCGGGAAAAAGTAACATGCAAAACCTCGTAACAGGAAAAAAGAAAATGTCGGTGTTTTACCCATCAGTGGCCGAATTATACCGGGATTGGTGTTTCTACCATATGTGATCGTAATTGCGCAGCATGTGGGAATTTTTTTTTATTCTCGTTAGATGAGTGCATTTGCACAATCTTTCACGCATCTGCTCTTCGATCAGGTACACGTTAAATTAGGCCCAAACGATCGTTACATACACGCTTTTCTTTTACATTTACATTTCTTAGATTTTAAGTTTTAACCTTTTTCTTCCTCATTTTTGGCAACTTTAAGGCAGGATATTGCAGCATGCTTGTCATCTTCACTTTTTTCCACCTTGCTTTCCAAAGAAGAGATTTGACTTTTTAAATTTTGGGCCTCCTGGAAATAATATTGCATTTTTTTAAATATAATAATATTTTGCCGAATATAATTAAAACCAAGGTTAAAGTGGACGAGATAAGATAGGATATAGATTATTTATGTTTATCTCCATGAGTGGAAAACCGCAAGGGGGTTAACACACAGTGAATCGTCAGATCACCTCTAACCCATAGGTGGATTACCAAAGGTATTGCAGTGTGTTGTGTATGATTAAGAAGTCTTTTTTTAAATTAGGTTGAACACATCATTTCAATGGATTCGGGCAAATTAATTGTCTTGTCCAATGTTCAGTAGGTTAAGTGTCTTCCCACAAGATACAACCAATCAGCTAGCATCCAGTTTCGAAGTTAGCAGACACACCTGAATAGTAAACTGCTAAACCAAGGTCATTCTCAAAACTAAATGACTTAACCTTTAAAATGGAAGAAACTTAATTTAAAGTTGCACCGAAGTTAGCACTAGAATTGTAAGCCATACTGCAAAATTTATTTTTTTTCAATTATATTAGCTTAGTTCCGTTTTTAAAGTTGAAGTTCTTATAATTTGTACCGATATATTCTTAACATAATTACCTTTCTGAGATTTTCAGTTAATTTTTCTGCGTCTTTTACTTTTCGTCTGAAAAGAATTTCCTTTTCATTAAAATCTGATGTCAGGTGTTCAAAAGTTGCTGCATCATCAGCAAGTTGACGACTCAACGTATTTCGCTCCTCAGTGAGAAGAGCAACTTCAGCCACCAAGTCTGGATGCTCACTAAAAGTTAATCACTAAATTGAGAATGTGAAAATTGAATTTATTTTTTATTTTGTTTCTTTGTTAATATGGTCTGACCGTTTAGTCTGGTGGTTTAGTACGACGCCTTTCAACCGAAAGGTTGGAAACTGGTCGGTAGCTAGTCGGTTGTGTTCCTGGGCAAGGCACTTAAGAGACATTGCCTTAACCCACCGGATTAAAGAGTACTAATTTGAAGGAATTTGTGTATCATTTACAATATACTGCAATAACTCCGGTAACCCGACGGTGGGCGCAAGGTGATCTAACGATTGCTAATGTGTTAACCTCCTTGTTTTTTTCATTCACTATCCTATCAGAAAGAATATTTTGCATTATGTCAGGTCTCACAAATCGCGAAATTGTAAATTGGTTGTTGGAAATGTACGGTAATGAGTCAGATTCTGGTTAAAAAAACATTACCTTTCTGTATTGTTATTTGGAGGGTTTTCTTTGACCTTCTGAAATAATAATCTCCACTTACTTTCCCGGCGAGCTAGAAGATCTCGGATGGTTTTGATTCTAAAAATAATAAAAATTCCCATGGTTATTGCACTGATAAGTTGACCAACGCAATGCTGGAACATATTACGTAGGTTCCCGGTATTATTGCACATAATATGTGGGTTGTGTCCCAACCCAAGATCTTTGGATAGAACATGCGTTTTCTAGTTTAAGCAGATGATATTATACAACATAATCACCTATTGTTAGCAAATAGAAGTCTTTGTTCCAATCTTAGAATCATCTCAGTGTGCTTACTGGAGTTATTTTCACATCCATTCATGTACTTTTCGCGAAATAAAGTAAAGATTTCCATCAATTTCCTCAAAGTTTTATCTGAAGACGTCATAATTAAGTAGCAACATTAATATTTATCAATTAAGAAAAATGAACTAATAAAACTATAATTGTTTCTTAGTAAGAAAAACTATAATTGTTTCTTAGTAAGAACATCTGCAGTCCTAGTTAACCAGCCACTTGCTAGTGAATTGTGTCTTTCGGCACTTGGCGAACATCACCTGAACCCAGTGAATTAGTGGGTTGAACTCAAAACACTTACTTTAAAAATTCACAAGGTAATTAGAATATTGTTGTTGTGATAAAGCTCTTGTGTTTTCCTACTCATTCCAACGTTTGCCTTCAGATAGAAGGGTGGTTCAGTTATGCAATAATCCAAAACTTGCCTTTTTCTTTCATCTGAGCAAGGTGAGTTTCAATGTCGAATTTTAATTTCTCATTACTTTTGGTCAATTGGTTGTTTGAGTAATTTGCCAACTCCATCCGAGCTTCGATATCTTTTACTTTGTTTGATAGAATCCCAGATTCGTGAATTTGATCTGAGTATTAAAAACTATGCCATAATAAATAGGTGTGAATTTTGAGAAACAACTTATGCCTAAAGTCTAACTACAAGAGATATAATATATATCTAGGTGTAAGTAGTAGTTTTAACATATTTGGAAAGAAGTTGCCATATGCCCACAGTCGGGTTACGTACCTAATTTATCTATTTAACCACAAGTACCTTGTAATTTTCCATTTAGTGCTTTCAGTATTATTTTATGCTTGGCTGATTCTTCACGGTTAACAATTTCAAGAGTTCGACCTCGTACCATCAGTTCAAAAACCTTTTGACGCCATTGTGATGTCACAACCGCTGCTCTATTCTGACTAAAAAATATTCCAGAAATAAAGAAAAGCAAGTTGAAGCGACACAAATGAAATTTTAATATTCATCTTTGGGATTGTCGTAAAAAGGGTTTTGTTAATTGAAGCAACATACAACCACTAATCCCAAAAATACAATCAACCAGCTTGTAGATTGGGTTAATTCCTTTACCTGTTGGTTGATTGTCCATAACACTATCCAAGAAAATGAGGCTGGAAATATATATATACAAACTAAACATAATAAACATACAATCATGTTGATGGTTGTTACTCAAGGACTTATAGGGAATAGCTTTATCATTAAGGTGAGGTAAGTTGGCTTCAAATACAACGGTTCTTATGGAATACATTGACAAGTTGGTGTTATGGGGCAATCGCAATGAGTTTGGAATTTTGACAACCACATTCTGCCCACTTGCAAAAGTCAAGAACTATAATTCATTTTCACTTATTGCAATAACATACAAGATACAAGGGGTTCAGTAGGGTCCTGACCCAGCACGAAGTACACCCAACCACTGGACAACTATGATTGACTTGCCTATGCTCATCCTGTATTGCAGAGCAGTGAGCTTTCACGGCATTTTCTTGCATCTCGAGAATCGTTGAAACTGATTCGAACCTCACGTTCAGTACTTCCAAGGATTTTAACAGATCTTGTACCTCTTGCTCCGCCATCTGCAGAAAAATTTTAAAAATACATCCTCAATGATTATCACAGCTCTCTACATCGGCCAAATCCTCCAAAATGCATACACAAATCAACTTGATTTGTAAACACAAAAAATCCATCTATACTATGCCTAAAACACATTTAATTAGAAGGGGGTAAAATAGGAAAATTACTTCTATCTTGTTCTCTAGGTTGCTTTTTTCTTCTTTCCACTTTAATCTCTCCACATCTTCAGCTTGGACATCTTCCATATATTTCTTCATTTTTAAATTTAGATCTTTTTCTTTCCCAACCTCAGTCTTCAATTCTTCAACCAGATTGTCTTGAGCATTACATTTTGTTTTCAAATCCTGTAGGTTAAACAATGTAGTATTGTTGTGTATTGCACACCAAACCCGGTAGGCCTATAAAGTAACCACGTTCTAGACATTTTTTCCTGTTAGTAACAAATATGTAGCGTTTGGTTGGGCCAATGTCTATATATCCAGCTACCTAGAACCATTGAGTGGTTTGGCTCAAACTAATGAGTATTAACCCCATTTGACCTTATCTCTAACTTCATCTGACCCCACCTAATCTTCCAGCCTAATCCCACCCCAACTGACCTTAAATTTAAATCTCTGAATCAAAAATGTTTACAGATCGAAGATAAACAGAATTCCATGAATAACCATTTTAATATCGGAAATTTTTAATTTTTTATTAATTTTATTTAACCACGGTCCCAAAATTAAATATAATAACCAATTTCGCTGACATTTCTGACAAATCTAAACATTTTAATAATATTTATCTGTTGGTAAAAACTTTCAATTTTTTCAGAAAAACACATATTTTTTGAATGGAAAATTACTCCTGCAAATTAACATGCTGATGTATTTTTCAACACCAATATTTGCACCTGTATACCAATATTCATATTGATATATTGATACTCATACCTGTATATGAGATTCAAGACTCCGGATTGTTTCATTCAGTTCCAACTCCTTCTGTTCACACTCATTCAGGTGGATTGTATGATTACTATCCATTTGAACTTGAACGGAATTGATTCTATGAAGTTCCTGATTTAGTTGATCGGTTCGTTCCTCGTGTTCCAAGGCCATTTTGTTGCACTGAGACAAAAATATATTGTTTTTATCTTGGCGGTTCTGATAATATATAACCATCGAGGGGTAAACTTGGGGTTGTTCCCACATTTGACTGAGTTATCTTAAGAAAAATAAAACTGCTGTTGTTAGAACCAAATCTTAAATTATTAAACCTTTTCTTTATATTCCGAAATTGCAACTGCATGTTTTTCTTCCAAATGTTGTTTTTCAATTTCAAAATTTCTTTCCACATTTCTCTGAGTTTCCAACCATTTTTGTTCCATCATTTTGATGTTTGCATCATGTTCTTCAATTTGTTTTACTTTTTCTTTGTCGGCACTAAAATGTTACTTATTGAGAAACAAGAAGATAATCAGTTGTATTAACTTTGAATATTATCATTGGCTGGAATAGAAAAAAAATATAAACTGTGCGGTTTAGGTAAATATTCTGTGTTGGAAATAGCTGCATTAACTTTATCTACAAAACAATGGAAGCAATTAGTTGTAAACATGAATTGAGTTTCAAAATTTTTTAAAATGTTTAAAAAATTTAAAAAAATCTTGTAAAAAATTATATCTACCTTATCATAATTGCTTGCTTTTCTTCTACTAATGTTTGAACATTTTGTTCAAGTTTTAAAACCTTTCGCATATTTGTCTCCCTTTGACTCTCCAGTGTCGATACATGTATACCACATGATGTCGCTATTTCTTCCTTTTCCTTAATTAGAAGATTTAGTCTTTGGATTTCCCTTTCCCGGTCAATAACTTCCCCATCTCTGTAAAGAAACATGGGTGATTTTGAGTTGGTTTCTGTTGTATGTTTCAATTTCCATATGAAATACTTGTGACAGCAGTCTGTCTGAGGACATTCATTATTTAAGCCACCCATATGAACATCACAATTCAAGCCCCTCCAAAACCCGACCATGCTTAACAGGCCAAATACATCACATAGTCGCCTCGTGGTAATTTAGTCGAAATGTGTCATAAACTGGATATTAGATCTCGATAAAAATGAAGACCTGATTTATACAGTAGGCACCCGCTTAATATGACCACGGATAATATGACCAGCCATTATTATTACCAATCCAGAATTTTTCCATTTAATACCGGTATGACTAATTTCGGATAATATGACCAACATTTACTCCATCTCTTTTATTACATTACAATAATTTTCCTGCCACACTTTTCAACATGTGTGCTTTCTGTGCGCATGCATGCCGCATGGGCGCTCTATGCCGGGTCTAAATGATGAAACAGTCACATCGCTAATGACGTAGATTTGCTAACACAGTCGTACTTAAAGACTGTACAGTAGGCCTACTTAGTTTTACCATCATTGTTTGTACTGTTTCAGTCATCTACTTTGTTTACTGCCCACGTCAAACTGTTACTTCAGTTAAACGATTAATTTATTTTGACTTTATGTGCGTTAAATTAGGCACGGTTCGGTTTTTATGACCATTTGGATATTATGACCAAAATGGCCTGGTAACAAGTTAAAGGTGGTCATATTAACCAGTGGCTACTATATTCAAAATTTGCCTGATTAAAAAAATACTCATAAATTATTCTAAATCATTTACAGAAATCTGCAAAAATAATTATTTTATAGACTGTTTTTCCTTTTTCTGTTGATGATAAATAAGGGTTGTAATTTATTCTCCACAAGGCTGTCAAATTTAATTAATCTTACTTGTTTTTTAGTTTTAAATTGAGAGAAGAAATATCAGATTGAAGTCGTTCGATAAACTTCACCTGATGGCTGATAATTCCAACACTTGGTGGCACTTGAGGTTCCTGCACAAATATTGGGATTTTCAATGTTACGTCGTTACCATTATAAAGATCCAAGAGGCGGAAAATGCCCCCGAAAAGCGAACGAGCATTTTTTGATATAAAAACCGAAAGAGCAGTGACTTGTAAGTGATGTGTGGGACATATTTAGTTAAAGTTGTTGTACCATATAAACAGTGCCACATCACTTTATAGTAAAGTGATGGATAAATTACCGTTGGTTGTAATTCTCTTAACTTTACTACAGATTTCAGATTGTTGTTCTCTTCTTTTAGTTCTTTAATTAGGTCCATCATGCCATGGTCCTCTCGTTGCCTCGTAAGTGTGTTACCACTATGAGGGAAATTTCCTACTAACTCAATCCCAGAGTCATTTCTCAGTGAAAATTCACCCTTCCTTGCGGATGATTTGTCATCATAATGATGATGAGCCAATGAAGATGCTGACTCAGCATATTCTTGTGGCAAGTTCGAAATGACAAAGTCATTAGGAGTTTTTAGTTTAGGAGTGTTTATAAGATTTCCATGAAAATTGGTTGGACTAGATTCAAGTGAATCAGGAGTAAAGTGAGATGGCGGAATCAGTCGATTGTTGGCCATCTATAATCCCAATGTGACAATTATGTAATCTTTAGGTTAAAACTGAAGCTTTCTAGATTTATTTTTTCCTATTGTATGTTGAGAGCAGTCGATAATTTCACGGCAGGATAATCTTCATTTTTATCTGTCGAGGAATGGCAATCAATATAATCAGATGCTGTTAATGTTACTAAGTTTTAGTTGAGAAAATAAATTAATTAAAACTTTAGCAATTTTATGAGGTAGTCGTATGTAATAACACTGTGTAGAACACAGAACTTTACACAATCGTATCATAAGTTGACTATATAGGTTTTTTCGTTGGATAGGGCATCAGAAGATACATGTTCATTACCGGTACGACATGGAAAAGAAACTGATCATCTCGTGCCTCCCCAACCGTTACCGAAGCTATTTCTTGGTATTGGATAGGACTGAGATGTTCCTATTGTTTTAGCTTAAACTACATGGGTCTGTATTAATTCAATTCAATTAATTTTATTTATCTGACAACCGTATGTTTCCGACAAAATAATGCACACAAGTTTGGCTAATTAAAAAGAAACCATACTGATACAACAATTGTTCTCTGTTTATTCTGTCAAGAGCATAAACCAATGCATAGTGCGTAGTATGTATGGCTGATTTCGACCAACCGTTTGCTTGAAAATCATGGTATTTTTTTCCAAAAAAAGTAAGTGTGCAATTACATAGACTTTGTTTTCGCATGCGCAATATCCATACTCCTTATATTCGAGTTGCGGTGGGATTGAAAACAGCTGCTATTTATATTCGGTTGTGTCCTATGGTAAGGCACTTAGCTGACCTATCTTAACCAAATGATCATAAAAAGATATTTTTTTAAATCATTACTTAACCTAAGGATCTGTCTGGCTTTGAAGCTATCCAACCAACCGTTTAAATTCTTTTAGATTTGTTCGTTGTCCGGGATTTCCCTCTTTAGTGGCAATTTAATAAAAATCTAATTTTTTAAAGCAAAATCAGCTCGCAATATGAAAAGGAACGGTCGTGTGGCCCATTGGTAAATGCGATCGATTCATATACCATATCTATATAAAAAAAAACCTTAGTGACGATCCCATAATGGGTCCGCAACTTAGACCGATAAAAAATTAGTCAGTAGAAAAAACGTTAATAAAACAAAAGTAGAATATCTAAACAAAAGTAGAACTCAGTTCCCAGTCGATTGAACTATTCTTCGTGTGTTAAGTAAACTGATTTAAGGGGGTTTCAAGTTTCTTGGGATTTGCTGGAAATCGGTTAAAGATGAGTATGATTATATGTTGGGCCAGGGGGTTTTCAATGAAACTTATTGGCTGGGACCATGTCCCAAGATCCGCTGCCGTCTATACCTGGTACATAAATCTCCGTTCCGACCCCATATGTACACCAGGGTTGCCATTTGGCCTTTTTCACGGCCAAATTTCAGAAATTTGGCCTTATCAAAATCGTCCCGGCCGCAAAAAAAATAGTTTGGCCGTGCGGAAAAATCTGGCCGAATTTGGCCGTATACGCATATTGTCAAGTTTTTGGCCGAAGTGTCATATTATTTTTACGCTACAGTAGAAATAAAGGAAACAGAGAGACAGTATGTGGAAATAAATTAATATCAACTGTCTCATTTCCAAATCACAAAGCTGATTATGACGTTTTAAAATAAAATAATAACGGTAGGTATTCCTATATAGTGTATGAACTGGTTCTACAAATCTGTAGGAAATCAAAATTATACAATTTTTCAACAAATAAAGAGATAAATAGCCCAATTGGCTAAATTAAATAGGTTATTTTGCACTTGATACAAATTGGCCGAATTTTGGCCGTAAAGCAAAAACAGTTTGGCCGTAAAGCGTACTTTCCGTCTGGCAACCCTGATGTACACACATGGCGTGAAGCTAAACGTGACTGTCAGCGGAACCCCAACGCTTTATAACGGAATAAAAAAAACAAAAAACTGCACTCGTAGATTTATTCTTTATTAAGTTGTGTGTGTGTGTGTGTGTGTGTGTGTGTGTGTTTGTGTAATCGCACAAGTAAATTTAAGTAAACACAACGCTTTATACAGCAGATAATGACGTAAATGGAAAACACCTGCTTTAAGTGTCAAGACGTCATGAGGTGATAACACAGTGCTGAACTCAGCCGGCGTGGTTTATTGGCAAAAACTGCATTTCAGTTAATCCATGCCGGCTGAGTTCATTCTGTGATCACCTCCTGATGTTATTGATACCTAAAATCAGTTTTTTTCCACATACGTCATTATTTGCTGTATAAAGCGTTGTGTTTACTTAAAAAAAACAATCAACTTAATAAAGAATACATCTAAGAGTGCAGTTTTCTGTTTTTTCTATCTTGTGGACAGTGGCGTACCCAGGATTCTGTAACCGGGTAGACAACCGCGAGCGAAGCGAGCACGCAATTTCGCGCGTAAGCGCGAAAAAAATTTTTTCACTATTTTCCCTGCATATACAGCAGAAAATCGCTCTCATTACTATAGACGCAATGTAATCAAAGTTGCGCCATGTATAATAATACTACTATTTCATATAAAGTCCACATTACCAAAAAAAATATTCTGGTAATTAGGGGTGCGAAAAATTATTGGTTATGGTTAACCGTCATGTCAAATTTTAACCGTTTAACCGTTTTTTAACAACTCTTTTTTAAAAATTATATTTGTTCGTTGATTGGTAAAACGCACGCTTTTCTGACGTGAAATACCTGTCTGACAACTGTAGTATGCTTCAATGCTATGCATAGAGCTGGGCGTAAATACGAAATTAGGTTCAGTTACGTAATTCGGACATCGGAATTGCGTTACGGACGTCAAATCAAAATTACGTAATTACACATCTCTACGTAATTATTCAAACGGGAATTACACGTCGTTGTAAATATACTTTCTGAGCAATATCTTGTTTTTTTAATCTTGGCAAATTCATTTTGTGTTTTAATTTTTGTTGGAGTAAAATATTGGATTAATCACAATCGCGGTAAATACACTTGATCTTGGATTCGGGCCAATTTCCTTATCTGGAATCAGCGCGGCAAGATAAAAGGCAACGCTGCCACGATCTTCGGCTTGTTTACTCGGAACACGCTATGTATCGACGAACTGCTGTCCGACCTATAAATTTCTGTGCCAAAAACGGTGCCGATTTGACAATAGCCTAAAGAAAATCGGTTAACAGTTAACCGATTGTTGTTACATTAGTTAACCGTTTTTCAAATTAACCGTTAATTTGCAGCCCTACTGGTAATACGCACTATAATAAAAATCCTATACCGAAAAATGTTTATTATCCAAATGATCACCCACTATTCCTTTTGCATATTAAATAAATCATTATATGAAATACTGTTTCGTACAAATGTCAGTCAAATCTCCGAGAGTGAACCACGCAGACAACTGCACCTGGTGAGAGAGCGAGCGCGATAACCTCCCCATCAAAGGAATAAAGACCACCACGAGTTGCGGTTTCCTACAGGCTCTCGGAGCTTTGACTGACATCTGGACTAAACGCCATTTTGTTTGGAGCCGCAATTAAACGTATATAAGTACATACAATTTCGTTCAGTCAAAATCACAAAAAATGCTTTACAGTCAACTATGTCGTATATTTCAGCTATATTGCACCATTATCGGTAAGCCTGCAATATGCATTTTTAATTACCTTCCGTATAGATATTCGTATTTCCGTAGTTTAATATATTACCGGACTGTGGCACGTGGTATTCTGACGAATGACAGTGTTATAACGCTCGGTTGTGTGTTTTTAATCAAATTAGAAATACGGCCAAAAAATTAAATCATTCGAACAAATGGTTTGATATGAAAACACCTTAACATCTACAACCTTCATGCAAGTAAGATACTGGCCGGCATGTAGTCTTAATGTCCGTGTTGCCTAAACTGATTACAATCTCCGCAAATGTAATCGGTGATAATAAAAGAACATTGAGAAACACGCGTGTAAGTCTATTATTACGTAATAGTTTCATGGATCCTTAACCACGTGGTCAAAAAGACGCAAACGTGTAATTTTGCAAGCAAAGCAATATTTTTATATTGGAATGCGATTTACGCGGTAATTCGAAGAGAACGACGAAAGATCGCTTTGTTAAAACCTCTGAATACTTTAAAGATGACTCGCGTAATTAGAATTATGGAAAAATTTAATATCGCCTCATAATCTTTATTTTTTTCATTTCTTTTTTTTTATTGTCCCAGAATCTTGGGTAGACAGTGTCTACGCTGTCCCCCCGGCTAGGTACGCCACTGCTTGTGGAGGTTCCGCTACCAGTCAAGTTTAGCTTCACGCCATATGGGTACATATATGGAGTCGGAACGAAGATTTATGCACCAGATATAGACGGCAGCGGATCTTGGAACCTGGTCCCGGCCAATAGATGCATTGAAAAACCCGTTGGCCCCACAGTTGTACCATCAGTAATACGTAATAGCTACATTTAAAGAGATCTTTATGTCAGTAATAGCTACATTTAAACAGATCTTTATGCTGATGCAATAATTGCGATTTCATATACGTCTTCATTGTCTCCAAAAAAAGAAAAAATATTTTGTCGTTCCGCATGAAACACTCTGTTCTGATAACTGCTCGATGCCATTCAAATGTATTTATCAAACTCAGAATGGTCTAGCTAGATTAAAAACCCAGTTCTTGTTACAGGTAAATATGTATATACGCTTTTATAGGCCTATTGCTTTATTAGAACATAGGATATTCATCTTTGTCCCCGTGAATGGGAAAACCAAGGGGGTTAACACACGGGCAATCGTCAGATCACCTCGCGCCCATCGTCGGGTTACCGGAGCTATTGCAGTGTGTTGTATATGACCGACACGTTCCTTCAATTTGGCAATGTCCGTAAAGTGCCTTGCCCAAGGACACAACTGAGTAGCTAGCGACCAGTTTCGCACCTTTAACCTTTCGTAGTGTTGCAGTTGAAATTATCTCAACAGTGGACGGCTTATGGTGTGTTTCTTTCGGGAAGATTTTACCGAAATAATACTGGTAACAGTGGACAAACGTGGAACACCGAGAGAAGACCGTGTTGACAAATTCCGCAAGGAGTTTGTTTTCCTATTGAACGGTACAGAAATGATTTTATGTGGATTCCTGTCATACCGGATACAAATGTCTATTTTACATCACTTTAAAAACATGATCTCGGAACAAAGATCGACGTTAAGCCTAAATAAT